>JANRGW010003117.1:2634-26260 GCA_024733675.1 Psilopsiagon aymara | reverse complement strand
GGTGCCCAGAGAAGCTGTGGCTGCCCCATCCCTGCAGTGTTCAAGGCCAGGTTGGATGGGGCTTGGAGCAACTGCTCTATGGAAGGTGTCCCTTTCCATGACAGATTGGAACTGGATGAACTTTAAGGTCCCTTCCAACACAAACCAGTCTGTGATGATTCTATGATTTTATTTTATGGTTTCATAACCCAGAGTATTACATTTCAAAGTTATACTGAAGACAAAAGCTTCAGGCATTCAAATCAAATCCGTATTTCACTCTTGGTAGTTAAAAAACAAACCCAAAACCAAACAGCTCATTATGTGACACTTCTTCCACTTTAAACACAACATTCTCAAACTCAGATGACAGATTAGTATTCATCCGCCTGTTGAAAATATGTTACAGGGAGAAGCATTCTTGAAGAGAGAGTCACTGGTTAAAGTGCAAGTTTTGCAGATTCTTTGTGATAGTTTCAAGACAGTTGCACTGGAGATAAAGTTGTACTTCATCACTGTTTTTTCCCAAGCTAGTTTACTGCTAAGCACAGAATCAGTCACTCTTGTTAGATTAGGAGATGGAATTCAGTTTTAAATGAAGAGCTGAGGCTCTTTGTGAACTCTTTTAGAATTAAAGACTACTTCAGATATCCTCCTGTAAAGCAGAGAGTGCAGTTATCACTGAGATCAGAGCTCACATTTCACCTTTGCCTGTCCAGACAGCTCAATCTATCCCCAGAATTCCTTATGTTCAAATACACTGTTCCTTTAAAATTTGCCTGGCTTTTTCTTAAACACACAAGTCAAAAATCATCTTCCCCAGGATACAGCATCTCATCCATTATGCTGAGATTTTCAAGGAGATCCTAGCTCGGAAGCATGAGTCATTGCCAATGAGTACTAAGGGACTTATTAAGAAACTCATTATCAGCATGATAGACCATAACTAATACCGTGGAGCCACAGTGGCTGTGCCCCTCAACAACACCGAGGAATTGTAATCCACATGGTCTTAGCTTTTGAGGAGATGGATTAACATGGAAGATTTTAAGGCTTTTGCAGAACCCCTGTCCATTTGGGCAGTATCCTACAATGTAATTACATTAAATTCAGATACTTTACACATTAGGACTTAAAGGCTACTTCTGGTACATGTACATTAGTCACTTCAAACAAGATACTCCTGCTCAGACTCCAAGGCACAGATGCGTATTACAAAGCCACATAAAAGATCCAGAAGGTTTCTGGTTATTATTTCTGAACCACTGTGAGGATCTGAAACCCCACCTTCTGCATGATTAAAATTCTCTCTAACATGAAACTTTTTATTCCTCTAACTGGGTCACAGAAGAACAAACAGCATTAAGCAAAGTTGGGATTCACCTGAACAGGGAGGGAAAGACAGATCTTATGTGTGCGTGTTATGACTAATACTTCTTCTTGCACCTCATTCAGAGAGAAAAGTTAAGTGAGTTACCTGAAAATGATGGTGACTGTATTGAACATCCCTAAGGGAACCAATCCTGGCTTTGAAAAGCCTCATGAAGACTGACAATTAAATCTCCTCTCAGGAGCACAAAGTGTAAGTGAAGAGATGATAAAAATAACCCCCTAAGAGCAGCTGCAAAGCTCTTCACAAAGCAAAATGAGGTATGTCCTTTCCCTCTAAAGCATTTACCTCATGGCAAAAAAGGCCAAACATCCATTGCATGAGATCTGTGATGCACAAGAAAGGTTGCACTATGGTCTACTATTGGGGAGGAAAGTACACACAGAGCTCTATCCATCCACTTACAGAAATAAATCCACAAAAAAGGCAAGAACTTGTGTGGGGAGGGGTCATTTGTAGAAATCACCTGATCAGTGGAAAAATCAAGCAAACAAGTAAGGTTTACACAAACATTCCTACTCAAGAGCAGCCTTGTGATCCTGAGACACAAAGGCACGCGGATTTTGGAAAACACCTTTTGAAAAACAAAAGATGCCAGTGCCAAAGTTGCAGCTGTAGCCATGGTGGAGTGTCTTGGTAAAACATTCAACACACAGGACTAACACCATAAACTGATTTTGTGACATATTCTTTCAGAAATGCATCATTTTGATGACAACTTTTAGCTTGTGCAGCTGTTACTTTGCATTAACAGGTTCATATAGGTGATCCTGCTCCCCTACTCTGCTCTCGTGAGACCCCACTTGCAGCACTGTGTGCAGTTCTGGCGTAGTCAACATAAAAAGGACATGGAACTACTGGAAAAAGTCCAGAGGAGGCCACGAGGATGATCAGGGGCTGCAGCACCTCCCGTATGAAGACAGGATGAGAAAGTTGGGGCTATTCAGCCTGGAGAAGAGAAGGCTGCATGGAGACTCAGAGCAGCCTTTCAGTATCCAAAGGGGGACTACAAGGACGCTGGAGGACCCTTCATCAGGAACTGTAGTGACAGGACAAGGGGGAGCGGGTTCAAATTTAAACAGGGGAAGTTCAGGTTGGATATAAGGAAGAAATTCTTTACTGTAAGGGTGGTGAGGCACTGGAATGGGTTGCCCAGGGAAGCTGGGAATGCTCCATCCCTGGTGGTGTTCAAGGCCAGGCTGGACAGAGTTTTGGGCGACATGGCATAGTGTGAGGTGTTCCTGCCCATGGCAGGGGGCTGGAACTGGGTGATCTTAAGGTCCTTTCCAACCTTAACCATTGTACGATTCTAAATCCTCTGTAAAGTTTATTCCTGCATGTGGTCCCAGTACCTGGAGGTAGTTTGGAGGCCCATGCTCACACCCAGCAATACGAGATGTTCCATATATAAATAAGAATTAACAGCAAAGGTTCTTTTTATAAGCAGCTTTCCAAATATACAAAAGCTAAACCAGCTCTTGTACCAGTGATCCAGCTTACAGAGCCCAAGCCTGGCAATCCCAGCCACCAACTGACTTTGAGTCGGATCTTGAAGACACTCTACTGACCATCAGTCAGCTAAATTCATATAGTGTGGTCAAACTAGACATGTGCCAGTGGCAGCTGGACAGCCACCTGCAAGTTCAGACTTTCAGATACACTTGCTGTAAGCTACAACTGCAATGGCTTTGTAATGTGGTGTGCTCCAAGGGCTGCAGATAACCCCATCAGTGCAAACCGCCCAGGAATCACTGCTGAGCAAGGGAGACCTGGTGGGTAACTCTGCAAGCTCTGGGGACACCATGACACAGGTCACCTTAAGCATCTCCCTTGTCCCAAAGCTCTTGCTCCAGGGCCTGAGTAGATTATCCACCAGCAAACAACAGACAACATTGACTATTTCTGGGAATCATACCCCCAAATTCCCAACACACATGAAGCTCACTCAGCAAAACACACTGTGTACTCCCAAGATATGGATCAAACGAGGTTATGGCATGTATGCCTTCAAACGTTCCCAGACACTGGGCACTGCCTGCTCATCTGTTAAACTCTTGGTCCCCACAAGCTGCACAGGACAGACGAGATTGTTTCAGTCAGCTCTGCCCATCACCTGCCTGCGCTCCCAACCTTGAGGGTGCCCACAGGAGCAGCACGTCCTACACGACACTGGGAAAGAAAGGCTGAGAAAAGACCCATCTGGTGTCAGGGAACACATTAGGAAAGGGAGTACGGGTAGCAGAATGAGTTATTCCACTGAAAAGCGATGCCAGAGTACAAGCAGATGGGGTTAAACTGACTGTATGTGCAAGCTAGACTTTTGGGTTACTAACCATGACAAAGGTGGTATTTCACAACAGAAACAGAATAGTGTGGTGGGAAATCACCTTTTCAGATGAATCTATCTATAAATGGGATTACATGACACGGTGCTGACAAGGGACTGCACCTGATTATCAAAGGTCTGTTTTACTAAGGTAGCTTCATCTGAAGAATGGGGCAGGTATGCAAATGTGCACAGTTGCAGGTGCCCACATAACAAAAAGCATTTGTAGCCTCGTTTTAAAGAGCAGTTTTAGCCAGAGGCTTGAGAAAGCCATTAATAATAACAACCCCTGTCTGAGTTATGCAGCTCATTCTCTAGTACATCGGAATCAGCAAAGGGACTTTCCTTGAAAGTACTAGGAACTAGCATCGGCATGCAGCTCAGGTAAAGGAATGACATCACCCTGTATCTCAAAAGCATTACCTCATCTCCTAATCCAAGGAGTGAGTCACCCAGGCAGTCAGCTGCAAATCTCTTGGCACAGAAAATGTAGGTTACCATGATGCACTTACACATTCCTCTGATCTGTCAATGTAAATAGCTATTTGTTCAGCTTCACTGGTCAGCAATATGGCACATAATTGTTAAGTGGCTTGTCTTTCAGAAGTAACACTTGAAAAAAAACACACAAACCCAACCCCACATTAACTCTCGAGCCCTAAATGAGACGCTGCTCTTTTGCTGGTGAAGAGTTTGAAGCTGAAGTTCTCCATTGGCTCGGCGCAGGGTGCCGCAGCCCTATCAGCAGCGCTGGCTGCTCAATCTCCAGGCCGACGGGTGAGGTAATGCAGTTACTAAAAAGCCTTCACAAAAAAAAAAGCAAAGAGGCATAACGATCCGAAATGGCATATGCTACCAGGGAATTTGCTGTCTAGACTTTACTGGAAAGGAGGGCACAGTATATGATGAGGTTCCACAGCAGGTTGATGGGTGCAGGAAGAAAGCTGCTGGGTTAAAGCGGTGGGGAGAAAAGGAATAAAGGAAGAAAACAGTGTGTAAACAGAGATCAAAACAAGCTGAAGTATTAGAGCCTCCCTGAGCTGTTTAACAGTAAGTGTGACATTCATTTCCTATGCCTAATGCTCTTTATCAAATGAATCAAAAACCAAGCCTGCTCACAGGCAGACATATCTGACACAAGCCTGGTGCCAGACCAGTCAATATTAGCATTCTCAGAGGGCTGAACTTTCCAATAACTCCAAGGAAATAACTAAGCACAGGTGAAACACTTTCCTTACAATAGGAAGTGTTATGTCTTTATGTTTTTCTAACATTTCAGCTTGTGGCTTTCAAACAGCAAACTAAGACCTTCATCCCCAGTCACCAATTAAACTGACCTGTAAGATCTTAAATTATAAGGGTACCAGTGTTTTTCTTCTATGATTATCTCTACAATGGGATCACTGTAGCAAACAGGATCAAAGCCAACATCAGACATGTTCTTAAGCAAACTACTTCTTTTCAGTCAGAACTGTCTTTTAAACCCAAGCAACATATTAAAAGCCACATATGGCAGCTTCATTCTAAAGGGTAGAAACAGGAGTCTGCACAAACAAATCTGGGAAAGAGAAAGCAATCATTATATGCTCCACAGTTAAAAACAAAAAGCATAGGCACATAGTGATACAGGTAACCCTGATAAGATAAATGCTTACAGACTTTTTAGGTGAGTTAGATATATGGATATATACACACTGGGCAGGGTCTTGAGATGTCCCTAGTTCAGGATGCTCTGGAACTGATTTATTATCTGCTTTTTGGTATGCATACAGGGACGTATCTGCACAGATGCACTGGTTTATGACTTCAATATAAGAGGCTATTTCTCCTCCTCAGCTTGGATTTCAGGATGTTGATTTATCTGTTTCCCCTTCAGCTACCTGCAGAAATCCTGAAGTACAGGGTACTACAAAGATGACAGTGTGCTATTACTAAGAGGTAAGCCCTAATCACAGGAGTACACTGGCAACACAAAGGGGACAACTAAAGTTCAAGGAGATCCTTGTCTCCAAACTTTCTCCAAGGCCCACAACATCACGGTATCCTTAAGAAGAGAATCCTTAAGAAGAGAACAAAGACTCGTGCACTAGTATAATCTTTTGGAAAATAAAGGCTGTTGAGTTAAGGTATTCTACTGCCTAAAGCACTGTAAGAGAAAAATGTTCTTCAGAGCATCCAGTGCTGTTTAACCAGCCAAGGAAGAAGAAAATTGACTGCCAAGGGGGGAGTCAATGATTTCTATCAGTAAAATGACCTCCTGAGACATGTTCAAGGGCAACAAGGAAGCTGAAGCAGGAAATACCAACAGCCAGGTGGTTGTTGTGTGTAGTAAAACTTTCCCTCTTGAGAATGCCATCACTTCTGATCTCAGCACTACACTCATTTACAATGTGCATACCTGTTCCTGGCTTCCTCCTGTTTCTGCTAACCACAGTATGTGCCCAGACCACCTTTAAGGCCAGGACCGTGAGAAAGGCTGCACTTGGACATCTGATAAATCAGTATTTTATGGAGCAGATTATAGAGGCATATTATTTACTTCCTCCTCTGAAGTAAAAGGCAGCCTGTGCCAGAGCGGCACATCAGAGAAGCCAAGAAGTAGGTTTCATGTGAGCTGGGGTGTGACACACAGAAAGGGCACACAAACTCTGCATAGCAACAGCGAGCATAGATGTTTCTCACACCTCAGGATGACTTTACCACAGGCTGTACAGCTCACCCTGTAACACAGTTCAGGGGACCCATCAAGTGACCAAACCTGGTGCCCTGCTCCTGCCCATGTTAAAATCCTTATGACAGAAGTTTCTCTCTGTTAGTGTTCCTTCTCCTTCCACTACCCCCCATCCTCTACAAGCTGGTAGTTTCTATTTCATTTTTCATTGCTTACAGAAGACTGGGCCACAGCTTAAACTCAGCTTTCATGACCCTGTATTGTGTGCATGATGAGCACATGAAGCGATGCTGTACTCTTGTGCCTGGATGTGTACTAGAGAACTTGTTTGAAAACCCCTTTTTTCTCTCCCCTCAAAGCAACACCTGCAAAGTCCTTCCAACAACTGTAATAAATTACTACAGTTGGCATCTCTGTCATGATTCTTTAACTCCAGATCTTAAGATCTGATCAGGTGTAAGCTACCAGGGTCCTGATAAAGCTATCTATTACACAAACATTGTAAAGAACAACAGATGACAGCAGCACAGTAGCTTCAGAATTGTACTCTCCAGTGTCAGGGGCACCGTATCTTGTTCAGCTTGAGTCTGCCATTAAAAGAATTAGCACAACTCTGTCCTCTGCTCTCCCTTGAAGAGCCATGCAAGGAACTGGAGGAACCATAGTGTGTTAATCAGCTTCAAATGAGACCAGGTCCCCAGTACTGTTTGCTGTGCAATCACAGACCCTTCTTCTGAAGATTAGCAAACTAAAACACCACCGTTACTTTAATCATAGTCAAACAAGACTTGGGGTTTTGACTACAGAGATGCCAGCCTGCTCTGCTGCCATGGCAACAGACTTTTTAAAACTGTTCTTAATAATAATAAAAAAACCCTGCACGGTACTTTCAGAAAGACTTTATTTTGACATTGTTCAATCCCCCCCTTGAACGTGGCAAGTTTTATTAACAACAGAAAACTGCAACAGTCTTCTGGAACTTAACAGCAGTCCTTCTGAGACAAACTCCTGCTGCTGAGCCCATCATCACCCCCTTAAAACAGCACAAGGAAGATAAGGGAGGAAAATTAAACCTTGCCTCTACAGAAACAGGCCCTATACAGCAGCTTATTGGTCACCATGTCAAAATTGGTACTTGTGTGGTAGAAAGGACATGCACTGGAGCAGCTCATGAAGAGCTGCAGTCCATGGGAAGGACCCATGCTGGAGATGACACTGTCCTGTGGGAGGGACCCCACACTGGAGCAGGGGAGGAGTGTGAGGAGTCCTCCCCTGAGGAGGAAGAAGTAGCAGACTGTGTGATGAACTGACCACAACCCCCATTCCCCACACCCCTGCATCATGGAGTGGGAAGAGGTGGAGCATTTGGGAGTGAAGCTGAGCCCAGGAAAAAGGGAAGGAAGAGGGGAAGGGGTTTAAAGGTCTGGGTTTATTTTTCATTATCCTATTCTGATTTGATTGGCAATAAATTAAAATAATTTCCCCGAGTCTGTTTTGCTCGTGATGGTAACTGGCGAGTGATCTCTCCCTGTCCTTATCTCAATCCATAAGCCTTTTGTTGTATTTTCTCTCCTCTGTGCAATGCAACAGAGCAGCTTGGCGGGCACTTTGCATCTACTCAGGGTCAACTCACCCCAGTACTGCTCAAGTATTAGGATGTTTTAAAACAATGCTTTAACTCTACCATCACCACCAGACAACCCCATAAAAGCTCTCTTGCAGATTACCTGGACTCTAATAGCACTAGCCAGGGTGCTTCTCAGATAGATGCTTCTTTCTGGACAAGGAGAACAGGCACTAGCAGAAGCCCACCTCACCTTGGGGCTCCAGGATTTAAGCTGATCTCTGTCGGACTTTGTGTGTTTCTTTCCATGCCCTGCCTGGACAGGGAGGGTTTTTAGATATGGACACAGAGTCCACATCTCTTGAAAAATTAAGTCACAGGGAAACTCCTATAGGAAAAGAGAGGCTGATCCAGGAGGGGGATGGAACACTGCATGTGCAGTCTCCTGTTTCAAGGGTGCAAAGAAAGTAGAGTGCAGGAAACATGCAGTGACTCTGACAGGAAGATTAATAGTTACCTGCATATGGAGGACAAAGTCCAGAAGGATTCGGAAATGAGATGTCAGCGGCTGTGCTGCTTAGAGACGAATGATTTGCTCAACTGCCCAAAATGCTTAATGCTTGAAACAGGCATTTTCTTTTACAAAGATATAGACTAGAAGTTCAAATAGGCTTTAGGGCAGAGTAATCACTTTGTTGTGTATTGGGCAGCTGAGCTCCAAATATCCAAGTTATCCATTGCCTGTGCTGAAACAGGTATTTATCCAGGCATTACTTGAGTTGATCCATTTTAGTATCTGTAAACACAAGAGCTGCTTAACACCCAATACAAAACCATGCAGTGCACTGCATGTAACTAAAAGACAAGCTCCCTCCCTGTCCTTATCTTCAGCCATGAGGTGAAGGGTCTGAAGCACTGATGAGTGGTCTGATGAGGACCAGCTGAAGGAACTGGAGTTGTTTAGCATGGAGAAAAGAAGGTTGGGAGGGGGGCAGACAGGACACAACAGACCATATCTCTCCCTACAACTACCTGAAAGGAGGCTGTAGCGAGGTGGGGGCTGGTATCTTTTCACAAGTAAAAAGTGATAGGACAAGAGGAAACAGCCTCAAGCTGCATCAGGGGAGATTTAGACTGGAGATCAGGAACAACCTCTTCACTGAGAGCAGTCAGGCATTGGAACCGGCTGCCCAGGGAAGGGGTGGAGTCACCATCCCTTGGGGTATTTCAAGAGATGTGTACACAAGGTCCTTAGTGACACGGTTTAGTGGTGGACTTGGCAGTGCTGGGCTAATGGTTGGACTTGATGATCTTAAAGGTCTTTTCCAACCTAAATGATCCTATGATTCTATTATAAAAGTAACTAAACAATAGAGACTGAGCTGATGGCAAACGTCCTTTCCAACATTTGCAGAATTTGGCCATGTCTGTGAGTGTGACAGATGGAAGTTTTCATAGCCATTAGCCCAGAGTTACTTTAAGAAGCTTGCCTGGCTCTGTTGAAGGCAGAGCATCACTTGTGAGGACTGGGGTTGAGAGCTCCAATATCACACAAGCCACAAGATCTTGTTCTGCTGCTTCCTACCTGTCTCTTACTGCAAGTTCTAATTCTTCCCAAACATCCTTTCAGTAGGAGCAAAAGGACACATCAGCTCTTTATCAGAGCTTTACCAGGGCTACCTGCATCAAGAGTCAGCAAGAAAACCACCAAGCTGCAGTTGTAGGAAGTCTTTTGGGTTTTTAACTGAACAAGACTTGAACAAAGATGACTGGCTCTGAAGACACGCAGTCTGATAAATACATCAGACTGCTTTGCCCTCCTTGTCACCTCAAAAAAAGATGATGCTACATCATACTAACCACTAACTCAGCTCAGTTGCCCATCGGCAATTCCCCTTCACCACAGGTTTACCACTTCACAATGAAAAGCTGGGCTGTGTTTCCTAGAAAAGCACAGCTTCCAGCAATCCCAGTATGTTAAAATTCAGTTCTTTGCTGAAGACTTTTTGTCCACTAAACATCATCAGAAGTTTTATTTTTAGGGGAATTACAAATTACACTTTTTAGTTTCACCGAGAAAGCAGCAAAGATCTGTACTCAGAAATCCATATGTCTCTCTAGCAGGTTTCCCAGCCTGTCAGCGCTCCACGGCCATGCACACCATGCATGTTTCCAGAAACAGAAATGAAAAGAACTGCTTGTGCCATCAGGAATCATGATATATCTATGGAGTTAAAGAGCAGTCACATCTATTCTCTGCTTGTAAAACACAGGCTCCACTCTCCTTGATAGCCCTAATAAGGCTACTGCAATTAGAATTTATCTTCCTTTGAAGTACAATTCTGGACGCTCACTTCTTATTCATTATGAGCTTTTCCAGGACCATTTAAGACACTAATCTCTCTTTCTCTCTCTACCCGCAGGCAGCACAGGATCATATTCCTTGCCCTGCAGAGGAATTGAGATGGCAGCTGATAACCTGTCACTGGATCTTTTAGTACAGGGTATTCTCAGATTTAAACTGATCACCTCCCACTTGCAATGAAACTGTTATCAATCCCCACATCTTGCGTTTCATTTAGTACAGTTTAATTTCATGTCTATTACAGAAAAACCTGTACGATAGAGAACTGGATAATGCCCCAGTTTTTCTCCATGGGAATGATGCCTCCAGCTATCAGAGCATCTGGTGATGCTTAGTATACAAAACCAAGGATCAGCTACAGGACACAGGGAACTCTACCGGAATATAGTCTTCCAGGCAACTACAATGATACCATCTTACCTGCAAGGAAATAGATTTTCACTATATTAGTCGCCTCAATAAAAAGTCCATTGATTTACACTCTGCCTGCTTGAACAGAGTGGTAATTTGGGGCTTTACAACCAGAAAGCTGGAAAGCAATTTCACAGCATTAATAGACGCTGTTAAAAGTTTCATTCTTCACTTTGTTGAGTAAAACTTTGCTTTAGAAAGTTTTGTGCACACTCAAATGCTTAAAGAGAACTGATCTGTTATTCAGTGTATATGGAAGTCTGACCCCACTGCACATGACTTGCTCCTGCAAGCAGCCTGTACAGTGCACACAGACTCTTCCAAGCACTGAAGATACAGGAAAGATTGCTTCCATTGCTGATGTGTCCTCTGCCAGATGGTTTAAAATGCACAAATACATTAAAAGTTAAGATGAACATTAGTGAGCCAGATAGAGCCATTCATTTTTAAGCACAATCCAGAAAGAAAGCCATCTTATAATAGAATGGTTTGGGCTGGAAAGGACCTTAAGATCATGTAGTTCCAACCCCTCTGTCATGGGCAGGGACACCTCACACTAGACCACGTCACCCAAGGCCCTGTCCAACCCGGCCCTGAACACTGCCAGGGGTGGAGCATTCAGCAGTTCTTCGGACAACCTGTTCCAGTGCCTCAGCACCCTCACAGCAAAGACCTTCTTCCTTATATCTGACCTGAACTCTCCCTGTTTCAGTTTAAACCCATAACCCCTTGTTCTATCACTACGGTCCCCAACAAAAAGTCCCTTTCTGGCATCCTTGTAGGCCCCCTTCAGCTACTGGAAGGCTGCTCTGTGGTCCAGTTTGTATTTTCTCAGGATGTTTATACGATCCGCAATGAACCTCCTCTTTGTCCCGTGACTGTTGGCAGAGTCAGAACAGATTTATAGAGATTTAAGAGAAATCAATAATATTCAGCACTGTATTCAACAGCTGTTACAATAACCTTTTAAGTGAAAATACTCAAACAAGTCTGACTGACAGGCTTAAGTACTCCCCACCCATGCTGAAAACAAACATATCTCAGCTTTCTGTTGGATGATATTTACAGGCAGTGACTTAACTGAAAAACAACTGAAGTAGAAAGGCACAGACCAAACAAAACCCTCATTTTTTTTGAGGTTCATAAAACGCTGATGCAGAGATGCCCTAAAGTGGTGAGTGAGACTCTCCTAAAACTGATGTCACAAGATTCCTCTTTCGAAGAGACTGTTCAATTATTTACCCTCCCCTAACTATGGAAAAGTGCATACAAGAATCCAGAAATCACAACTGGAGTCCTTCGGAGGGCATTTCAACCTCTTTTCTTGGCCTGACCCACTTCAATGTGGGTTTTGCAATTCTTCCTACACCAGAATGTAGGAGGCCAAAGGATGAGAGTTGCTGATTGTTTTTTCCATGCTCCCAGAGCAACCCAGCACAGCTTTTGGATTTCTGGCTTGACTGAGTACAAAGCTTGTCCTATCCAATAGGCAGGGAAGTGCAGGTAGTGAACACCTTATGTAGATTATCAGGTGTTTGGACACTTCACAGCAGAATTGAGTATTTCTTTTGGGGAAGAAAAGCACTGAAAAATTGAAAATGTTTATGATGCTGAAAAAGGGTAAGCAAAAAGAGGGGAAGTAAAAAAGAAAAGAGATGCATTCATACTGTACATTAAATCTTGTCACTAGTTGAGCTTCGGAGATTTTAAAATCCTTTCCCAACTCACTGCTCAAAGCACGAGCCTTTGAAAAGGGCAAGAAAAGGAATAATCTGCTAAAGATATCTATGAGTTCACTTTGCGTACAATGCAATTAGTTTCAGCTGACTTCAGTCTAAAACTCCTTTGCATCTCCACATGTCTCTGGAGAAGAACATATAATACTGGGCTAGTCCAAAAAAACATGCCACTTACGTCCAAAAAAGATTATATAGATACAGAAGTTCGCAGAGAAGTTTATTTCATGCAGCCATCACAATAAAAAAATAGAAAGAATTTAATATATGAGTGCAATTTGAAGCTACTGAGAGCTTTTAGAGGGATAAAAGATGTTGACAGGATTTGTGACATGGCATAAGCCAATTATTTCATTTTTTCCAGGATATTGTGGTATCTCTACTATGACTGCTCTACATGTCAGCCTTGTGGAATGAAGCTCCATTTGCCCCATGATCCCCAATCTCTCACATAAGGAAGTAAGATGATTACATAGGGATTAGTCCCTAACAGCCAAATCACGAGTCAATGTAGCTACTTTTACCAAGTACAGCCTCTGCCCAGAGCACTGAAACTGCTACAACTGGAGCAGCACCTCCAGGTTGAACTCCCAGCAGGGTTCCTGACAGTGCAGTGGAAATGTGTCAGCTGTGAATGTACTCTTAAGCTGTTACTCTCATACCATCACCACCAAGTATCCTGCTCTCTCTCCTCTTTCTCAAAGATCAGCTACCAGCTTTTTCACAGGAGTTCTCTCTACCATTTATCCAGTCCACAATAGGCTTTTCTCCTGTCTCCACCTCCTCTCCAGCCTCTCCCTGTCCCATCAGTCCTGCTAGTCACTAGCGACTAGTCATTTTAATAGAGGCAAGTTCACACTTTCATTTCTCTCATATAACAGATCCTCATAAAAGAAAGAGACAGAAGCACATTAAGTAATTCAGTGTAAAGCTATGCAGGTAACAGAATGCATCACCCTCATTAGTAAACAACAGTCTCATAAGGATGTGCTGTGAACCGTTTCCACTACTTGAGAGGCAGTTCTACCTTTTCACTATGATTAAGCATCATTATTTAATAGGCTCATTCTCCCAGAAGTATTCTTGTCTGTCTAAGTACAATGTATTCATTACAAAGCTAAATTTAAAAGAGTAAATTAAAGTGGTTTCATTAAAGTAGCTCCCTTTTCTAAAAGTTGAGATCCAATGACTTTACCTTGAACTTCAATAGGCAATCTTTGAGTGCAAGTTAACAAGAAATCCTGGAGTTGTAAACATGCAGCTGTTATAGAGAAGGACCCACTGGGTAAAGAAACAGTTTATGAACTCTTATGCACAAGACTGAAATGCAGAGTCATAACTTTTCAGCACTGGCGCCCCGATCATAATTATTTATGTTGGAGCATAGAGTTAAGGATTGAATTTTACCATTTTCGTAACCCAGACACACAATTCAGCCGCTTTTCCTTTCTAATTGATCAGCTCACATGACAAATAATGAACACCTCACTTGTCAGTGTCTTAAGCAGCAGTTTCAGGATCTGAAGTGTTTGACAGAGCTGCTGGAACAGTGGAAATTTTACTACCTCACTTTCTCAATTAACACATAAGCTCCAGACAGCCAAGTTGACATTTTACAGATAGGCAAAGGAAATAACTACAGGTCTATTCAACACTAGAAGTTTGAGGATCTTATGTCTTTTCTTAAAAGAGATTCCACTACTTGCTTTGCACTAGGACCTGGAACTACAGTTCACTGCACCCTCACCCAGGAGAGGTAAGAAACCCCACATCAAAACAATTCAGACACAGCTGCATGTGCTTTCCTCACGCTGAAAGAACATAAATCTTTAACACTGCAAGTGCAAAGCAAAAAGAGTTTTTCATCTGCTATTTCTTGCAAGAAAATATAACGCTGACAGCTTACATAATGATACTGGGTTTTGATGAAAATAATATTGTGGTTGCAAGCACACAGACTTTTTTACCTCAAAAATGTTGGAAGAGGAAGAAAAAGCCTCAAGTTAGTTTGAAAGGGTAAAATTTAACATGCCACATGCCCAAATCAGAGAGAAAATATGCTGAGCAGGGAGATGGCAGACTCTGAGGCTTTAATTCATTTACTATTTTGACCCAAACCAGAACTGTCCCAATAATTTTCATGAGGCCAATTTTAATGAGTGAGTGACATTACTCACTCAAGTAGGGTCTAGATTCACTGCATAGAATCTTTCAGTTGACACTGACAGCAGATTAAACTTAAATGTTTAAAATAAATATTTAAATGTTTAAGTGTAGCTTACTTGGAATGTTCATCACTTGTTTCTTGTTAAATCCTCTCTTATCTTAACAGCATTTGTTTATGTGACAGTAAGTCTAAAAAGGCCCATATCCATAATGCTCAATGGCTTCTAATAGGCCAGAATGAAGTTTTACTTCCAAAATTAGTTCTCTCATAGGCTCTGCATCTTAACTGCCAAAACCCATCAGTGTCTTTTGCCATGGCTGTAGAAACGAAACAGTTTGAAAGCCCATCTGAAAACATCTTATGTGCATAACAAACAGTCTTTTATAGCTTTATGACTCCGACAACCTACTAACTTGTAGCCATCAAAAGGGAATTAAGTATTGCATCGACAGATGACAACTGTTGTCTAAGGACAGACCTGCTGTTTCTATAGTTATACCACACTGGAAAAGATCAAAATTCAACACACCAGTTAGTATCCAGTGCCTGGATTCTCAAAATCTTTATAAATCTGGGCTCATGTCTTAATTTGTAGAGAAAAATTAAGTTTATATTTGCACATATTTCAAATGTGTGGTTCTGCTTTCACTTCGGTCATCAGAAACTCTGCTCAACATCAGATAAGAGACCAAAGATTTAAACATCTAGCATTGAAACAGCTCTTAAGGACTCCAGTTTATAACTGACATCTTCCTCTTTACAGAGCTTTTTACAGTTCTCTTTACAGTTATTGTTTTGTTTTCAGTTCTGCTCTGGAACGTATTTTTTGGAAGAAAATTCATTCCTAAAGTAGTTTTTCTTAAGCACAAAAATACAACATCTGTAACCAAAATTCTGTCTCAGATACAAAGAAACAGGAGTTAGTATTCACATTACTGTTGCAATCTAAGATACCTATTATTAGCTCTCACACATACACTACCACAGCAACAGACCGATCTTTCCTTAAACAACTTGATACCAAAACAGAGGTCTGTAAACAGATCGCAACAATGAACCACAAGCTCCCACAGTCTGAATACCCCTGAATTCAACTTTCATTTTCCAATGTTCACCATGCAAAAAGCACGATATAGGACTGGTCATCAAACCCAACCACCCATGACAGTGGAGGACCATGCATTTTGTCATCACCACAAACTACCTCTTAGTTGGTATATTTATTCCTCCTAACTCTAGGAGGGAATGACTCATGGAACCACTTCTTCAGAACAGGAAGAAAAGAGGCAAAAAGACTTCCTTCTAATTTCTACTCTAAGTTTCATCGAACTAATGGTGGAAATAGCACCAAACAAGAAACTTACCGCTTTAAACTTCCTTCTTACAGTTCATCAGCAAGAAGTGACGCAACCCTTTACCATTCAGTCCTTCAGGATGACCTTCAGCGCTCCATTTCATTGCTAGCACATTCTATTTCATAGGCTGCTTATCTAGTTTATATACAAAAAACCCCAAGCAAACAGACAAAACAATCCTTTGTTTATTTATGAAGTCACAAGGACTTTTCTTGAGGGAAAAGAAAAGAAGCCAGTACTTGCCAAAGCATAATCTAGCAATACAAAGTAGATGATCCTTTCATTTGCTTCAAACTACAAGTAACTTATTTTCAATTAGGAAATACATACAATTCCCAAAATCGGTTACATCATCTAGTTTGGTAGTTATCACATACGTCAGTCACAAGACTAAAACGCTGACACACTCATGTTTGAAATGGCAACATGATGTAAGCACTCATAAAACAAAGTTTGAGAAGAGCTACCAAACTTGACCCAAACTAAGTTTGCTGCATTAGTGAACACCTATCATATATGGAGGAAGTTGCTTTCATTTGATCACAGGAAGTTTTCTTCGGCAAGATATAGTCAGAAAAGAGACTGAGCCTTACCTCTGGTTTACTGAGACTGGATGATACAAGAGAACCTGATCCCACATCCAAATCCCACTGTTTTCTCCCACTGTTTTCCGGGTCCAGGGCAGCAATTCGTCCATCCAAAGTGCTAATAATTACTAGGGATCTGCAAGTTAGAAGCATTCACAGTCAAAACCACAGCTGTATGGAGTTTCTTTGTTAGCTGCTTTCTATATTTAATAGAGTGCAACTTCAACTTTGAAGTCTACATATTCTGCAAACCAGCAGTTTCAGTGGTAGCTCTACCTAGACCAACAAGCAAGAGTAGAAAAGTTGAAGTGTCTGGCTAGATGTCACAAGCAAATTCACATGACGTATGATGCTTTCAGAGTTCAGCTTCAGGAGAAAATAGCTGACTTTTTGCTCCCAAATGCAGGTGTTGCACCGAATGAGATCATCATCTTTTGAGATATTTATATGAACTGTGTAAATCCTATTTCTTCCAATCCCTTCTACACTGATCTTTAATACATTGTGTCAAAACAACTGAAACCTGAAAATATTAAACCCAGCAAATCAGTATGTAAGAAATAATAACTTGCAATTAAGTTTAAAACACTTCTGGATGAAACATGGCAATCCTGAGGATTTTGGAAGTCATAGAATAAAAGAAGCCTTGCCTCAGGCATACACAGGACATCTGAAACAACCTCCAACATCTGCAGACAAGAAAGCAAGAAAACTGCCTTATGCAGCTTTGCCTTTAGGTAACCTATCTGTCTGGGGATACATGGCAACAGCAGGCTAGCTGTTTATTTCTATAGTGCATGAAGCTCATCAGCTTTTGTATATCTTGCTTCTTACACAGCCATACAGTTAAGAATAAGCAGTTCTGGTTGGGCTACAATCCAGCCACTAGAACAAAATTAAAACCAAATAAACAACACATCAGAGACAAAACACTGACAAGGCATTTTTGAAGGGCCTTTTATTTCTCCTGAAGATTGTTTTATTCCGACCTGGAAAAGCTGGGATATGTTGGCAGTTTTGGCTTCCAGCAGGCTCCCAATCTTCAAAGGCTGCGGGAGTAGAGCTTGATCACTTTTACAGACTAGTTGCATTGAAGGGAGCTGGATCTAGTGACCCAGAAGGACCTCTCTAGACATTGATTTCAATAAGAATAAGGAACTGTGCCAATAAACTTGACAGGGAGATTAACTGGTTTTGGGTGGGGGGAGGTAATGTACATAGAGACATGTATGAAACATTACTTTAAACAATATAGAACACTAAATCATTGTGTGGAACTGAAGCCAAATATGTTCATTTGCCCAAAGTTACCAGTGTAGAAGATGAAGTTTAAAGAGGAAATGATGGGGGCTATCCTTTTTCTGTAAGGTGGGAAAAACAAAAAGCATGATCTCAAAAACATATTCAAAGATAGGGGCTTAATACATTACCTGTAACAAAGGTCACATAAAACATTCCAGTTTTACATGTAAAAGTAACCCACTTATTTTATAGGACTTTATATTCTACTGTAGCACTGTATTGCTAATAAATAGGAGATTAAATGCATCTTTAACCTGTACCAAAAGTAACATAGAGACTCCACTTCTGAAGGCGGCCATGCACCACATTTCTCCAAAACCTCAGCTTAACAGTTAAAAAAATACCAGTTGTGCAAATATTTGAATAGTAGAATATATCAGGTTTTATAAGCTGAGTACATACAATTATTCCAACTGTACAGAAACAAAGACCAGGTTAATAATAAACCTGATTGCAGGAGACTGTTCTCAAGCACTGTAAACAAGTGCTTGCATGCTGAAGGCCTTGGACACACATTTAACAGAATCTGTTTGCTTTGTGGTAAAACAATTTCTCTGAAGCCTTTTAGCATTACATAAAAATATTATTCCAAGCGGGTCTATTTAGATGGTGATCCAGCTGACAACTAGGTTATAAAAAGGGTAGACATGTTGTTGAATGGAGAGAATTTTGGCAGTAAAAATCCTAAAATCATACTTTGAAATATTTCCTTCCCATCTATTCCTATTTTTTCCTTATATTATTCTTACATAAGAAATATTCCTGTATTTCTTCCCACTTCTCTCTCCAATTAACAAATGTTTTATGACTTTGTATCTTACTTTTCAATATTATCCTTTCCCACCACATGCAAACCTCAGACTTCCTGAAGAGTTCTCTTATTATTAAGCCTCACCACTGTCACTCAAGATGACAGCTACTTGCATCTTGACCTCTGGTCACCCAAATTGCAGTGTAATTGTACTTTTAAGTTTAGCTGATTAGGAAAGGGGAGAATCATCCTTTAGAGAGAACCTTTGTACCAGCAGTACACACTTTGAGAAACCGGTTTAACCCACTGCTTCCACAGAGCCTAACTTTTGAGTGCAGTGGTACTCTATTAGTCCCCCTGGCCACCAGCTCTATAATGGACTTCGTTTCATACACTCCACCTACTGAGCAAATACTATGATGAGACCAACAGGAGCAGCTTGGCTATACATCGATCTTGCATGTTCCTTTAGAACTGGAACTAGGTGCAAGAAAAACATTCATTTCTCTCTGTTTTTTTGAATGAGTGGTGCATTTTGAACTAAATAGTCATACTTCTGGTCCCATCTTCATCTTAATCTTCAAATAGAATCGTGTACATTAGAAAAGATCTGCTAAAAATCTTTACTCTTGCAATAAGGAGTAAAGATTTGTTACTCTGTTTTTCTATGAAGTCTTAATATTTGTTCTCCCAATCTCTGCTTAATTCTAGTGAGTTAAAATCCTGTCACTTGACCTCTAATTGCTGTAAGATCTGCAATTTGTCTACATGTGCCCTAGAATCATGCTAGTGTTACACTTTCTCACTATGAGATCTTGCCTTTTCCAACTTTCTCCCCTTTTCCTGTGAGATTCCCCTGCTTGCAGCTTTGCATACTGACAGAATGAAGTGGTGACAAGAGATCTTCCCATCTTTCAAGTAGTTTAATCAAGCACTAAATTAACACATCCTGATAAAAGCAGCTTAGGCAACTACTTCAAAAAACTATTTTAGAGCTTAAAAACAGGCAGGCAACTTGCTTTTTGCCACCTCACAGTGTTACTGTAAGTTTACTGTAGCGTGTTGTGCCTACTTCTTACAGCACCAGTAGAACAAAGTGCCACCCTTTCAGCCATCTCTTTGCAAGCCTTTGCTGGCCAAAGAGGTGCAGATTCTACCTGCAATTCCATTCCATTGAGCTGAAATGGCAATATTCTGGATGCAACTTCATGACACCGGATCAACAAGTTGCAAGGAAAAGGAATTCCTGCATTAGCTTGGTTAAGCCTGTTATACTCTTTTATTCCCTGCAAAGCTAGACCTTATCACTGCTTTATGAACACCACCTCCTGACTGGAATAAAGCTTCATGACTACCTTGACCGAAGAAACCAACTTCCAACAGTACAGAAGTATTCTAAGAACAATACCAAACTAACTCAACTTCAGATACCATCCCACAAAAAACATTACCCATTTTAACATCAAAGGTAAAAAGGTCAAAAGTCACAACCATAATGCCAGGGAATGGAGGAGGATAGAAACAAACGGCATCAAATTCCTGAAATGGCACGATATTTGTTAAAAGTACATCACAGACTGTGCTGGGGAGTGAATCACATCACACAGACACAAGGGAAGGAAAAAAAACCCCACCAACAAACCCCAGAACCACAACAGTCTCCACAAGCCTGGACCAGAACACCACAACAAAATAAAAAGACACAAAAAGGAAGCACTCTAAACTAGGCAGTTACCTAAATTCCAGGATCCCTCAACCAGACACCTGAAAAATGAACACCAGTAAAATGATGAAGACACATTTCACCTTGCCTCAAGCTCCTGCTCCAGAGCATAGTACTGGCCAAGTGCTGAAGAAGAAAATCCCTTCTGAGCCGTTAAGGATGGCTACAGAAGGGCTAAAGCAAAGGGCCAGTAGAATATAGAAAATAAGAAGGTATCTGTAATCACAGCAGCTGGTAGAGACTCAGCTGATCCTATACAGTCAGATTTTATTTGCCCTTTGTTAATATGAAAACAGATCTGGACATACTTCCCCCACCCCAACCATCCACATACAGCCTCTATGAAGTGTTTTCTTACCATTCTTTTGCTCACAGACTTGAGCTTGTTATTAAAGTGCAGTTATAATGTTCTCCCTTGAAGCTATGAAAAACATCTACTACAGACTTTCACATGCATTGACAAAAGGCCAGGTCCTGGGCCTTAAAACCATTGTTTATATCCTATCATGAACCAAGCCCACGTTTGAGGATCGGATGGCCTCAGGCTCTGTTCTACTTTACCGAAGTGAAGGTATCTGATTTACCTAGCAACAGAAGCAGGGGGCTAAGACTGCAAGGCAAGATGTAAACAGGATAGAGGAGGAGAGCTTATTTACAGCCTTTCAGTGCACAAAAAGCTTGTATTTATTCAAATCAGTTGGTTTTGTTAGAAAAAGCAGAACTCATCATCTTTTTGGTACAACATTTACCACTATTACTGTTTCAGTTTAATAAAAACCTGAAACAACAGCAAAACAACCCTAATATTCTCAACAGCAATTTGGGACATCACAAATAGGGATGTTTGTCAGACCTGAGCTCTAAACAGATATTCCAGTTTCAGCAACTGTATGTTTGTATTTAAAGAGCACAGTAGTTCACTAATCCTCATACCTTCTTCTAGAAAATTAAAGAAATCCTCAACCCCAAGATGATTACGTTCATTTGCCTGCAGCAAAAACGGTTGGGGTTTTGGTTTTGTTGGGGTGTTTCAGATTATACTGATCTGTTCTATTACACGGATATTTGATTGCTGAAGAACAATTAACTGAGGTGAGTAGAGATCTCACAACTGAAATAATAAAAAAGAGCAGGCTAATACTATGGCCAGGCAGCCGTTCTCTTTCTATTTGATGACAGCAAATCTATTTCACTGCACTAATCAATTAGATAACAGCCACATTTAATCTCAGGCTTAAATTACCACATTGAACATCTTTAGAGTGTTTTACTCAGCTCTAGTGGTCAAAGAGAAAATTCATCTTTAAACATTTTCAAGGCTAAACAAATGAAGATCTCATTAAAAAATTAATACAGCAGAACTGGAATAAACTAGGTAGGAATTCGATGACCTGATACACAAAGGAATGATCCTGCTGCTAAAAGGTGAACAGATTTTCCTCAAAGAAAACACGATGTCAAGTTATCAGCCAGTTTTGAAGTGACTGCTTGGACTTTTCATTTTTGGAACTGGTTCTCAGATATAGTAGGCATTTAGTCATGCCCTTCTTCCTTTAAACTCTGACTGTGGTTTATCACCTCATCTTTCTCAGCCAATTCAGAAACAGCCCAGTAACATTCCTGCACTTGAGTCATTCATTAAAATCTTCCTTGTGCCAGAGCTTCTTGCCACATGTGTTTATTAAGTATTTTATTTTCCCTTGTTATATTCTGAAAGTTGTTCAGCAATTTGTCTTGCTTGTTTGGCTTCCCTTCAAGCATACACCAGCGTCTGTGTTTAACCACTAAGTGAACGGGAGAACTGTGTTTTCTTTACAAAAAAAAGAAAAGATGACAGGAAGGGATACAATGTTCTGAACAACTGCGAGTTGCAGGTGTTGGAAAGAGTTTAGACTACAGACCACCAGGTAACAAGTCAAGGAAGGGAATTGGCATTATCAGGTAAAGTAGGCTATTACCAGGGTAAGCAGACTGGCCAGATGCCACATGGCACGACAACCGGCAGCCTAGTCATCTAAAAATTAAGGCATCTATTCTACTTACTAACAGCGACTGAACGGAACAAGTACTGTTACATCCTTGCCCCCCTGCCCATCCCTGCAGCGCTACTCCCAGCTCCACCACGGGACTCATCCCTTCCACCCCTTGCCCTGCACCTCTCCTCCCGCCTCCAGACACCTCCCTGCGTGTCCCCACCGCTCAGCTAGCTCGCAGCACCCTCGTTTCTCCACGCACCCCCTTCCCAACGCACTACTCTCATTACGAACAAGCTACATCCCAACTCTCCCACCTCTCTGCTTCCCCTCCGCGCCCACTCCTGCACGATCCTGCCCAGCACACGACCCCCGGGACCGTGCAGCCCCTTTTCCACATACACACACCCCAGCCCCATAGCTGCTGACAGTCCCCCAGGCACCCCAGACACTGACCCTGGACAGTGCCCATGGGTACCGGCAGCCCCAAGCACCCCCAGACTGGGCGCTAACTCCACGTGCAGCATCTCTACACACTGACCCCCCCATCCGGACAACCGAGCCACCCTCCGCAGCCCCGGGCACCGACCCTCATCCCGGTCACCGACACCCACCTGCCGCCGGTCCGGGCCTCTCCGCTCCCCTCAGCCTCCTGCTCGCCGGGCGCCGCGGTGGCCACGCCGGCCTCATCATCTTCCACCGTCACGTCAGCGGAACCGGCCGGCAAAGCGGCGGGAGCGGCGGCCGCCCCTAAGCCAAAAGCGGCCTCCACAGCCGCCACATCGCTCTGCGGCGGCGGCAGCGCCTCCGGGCCGCCCGCCGCTACCCCTAACAGCACCAGTACCGTGAAGGCGGCCAGAGCGCTGCGGCACCGCGGCCCCCGCATGGAGGGGCCCCGCTTCGGCCGCCGTTAGGACATGTACGCTGCCGCCAACACCGCCGCTGCTGCCGCCGCCGCCGCCGCCGCCACAGAATGGGCGCGCGCCGCCGCCCCGCCCGCCACGTACCGGCGCTCCACGCGCAGCCGCCCCTCACACCGCCGCCCGCCCCTTCGCGGCGCGGAAGGAGCTCATTGGTCCGGCGCCACGCCGCTCCGCCAGGCGCTTCCCTTTGATTGGCCAGCGAGCGAAAGAGCGGTGTTTGTCAACAGAGCCGCCGGGCCAATGAGAATCACGCCGCTCGCTCTCCTCCCTCTACCGCTGTTGCTACCAATGGGAAGCGCATGATTCACCGAGCTGCTCTGCGATTGGCGCAGCGGGCGCGCCACACGTGCTGCTGACTGGCGCGGCGGGAGGCGCGGCCCCGCTCTTCTCGGCTGCGGACGTG
>JANRGW010003116.1:0-10926 GCA_024733675.1 Psilopsiagon aymara | reverse complement strand
CTCAACCTGTGAGAGTTGCATTCTTTCAATTCTCCTTCCCATCCCTCCAGGAGCAGAGGGAAGAAAAAGGGGGAAGTAAGTGAACAAACTGTGTGGCTGATTTATGGCTTAAACCACAACACTCTTCAATGCTCTATTAAAAACCAAAGCTTCACAAGTTTTGTTTATGACATTTTAAAATGTTCCCGAGTATGTATATATAGGAAATGAAATCACTTGTTACAAGAAACAAACACAGTGAAAGTTTGCACACAGAAAAATCTACGTTAAGTGACATGTTGCTGAACTATTTCAAAACACTTGAGCACAGCCACAATGTGCTCAAGTTTTCTTACAATATGATATACTGAATGCCTGTAATTTAATCTTACTGGCAGATGCTGTAGGGGATATAAGATACACTTATGTGATAATACAAATGCTTTAACATCAATAATCATCTAGACAACAGTTGGGTAATAATAATCATCATTCATGAAGAACAAAACATAATACTACTATAATAATAATATGATACTATATAATAATAACACAAATATAACAACATAATACTAATACAGTAATACTGCTTAATACTACTAAAAAATGTGTAATCAATTCAGTAATTCAGTAGTACCTACTTGCCAGAACTGTTTTAACTCTCCATATGTAAAAAATCATAAAAGGCTGTCACTCAGAAATGAGGAAAGTTGATGGGCTAATTAGTTTGACTTACAAAGGAAAATACAAGTACGTATATAGTTTCTTGACCGTGCTCTGCTAATCTTTAAAAACTAAAATGATGGAAGAAATTTTGCTGATGTGAAAAAAAGGACGGATTATGCACTACAACTTACAGGACACTCTCCTTCCTTACTGAACGAAGCCCTGTCCCACCATTTCACATGCAACAAACTTTCAGCATTTTCCTAAATATTCAGTAGCTTAATACACTGCTGAGATATTTAGTGTCACTGCATTATGATTTATTTTAACCGGACAGGAAAATCATTTTGCACCTTTCCCCTAGGGGCTCATCTCTCAAATGCCTTTAAAGCTATACTTACCATCGATTATCATGAAAATAAAAAACAGAGGGAATTCACACTCAATGCCATCAAAAAGCTGAAAAAAAAAAAAAGAATCAGCAACTTCATCTTTTTTTTTTTTTTTTAAAAAAAGAAATATGTTTGAGTATCCCATTAAATAATTTCAAAGCAACAAAATACAAACATGAATGAAGAAACATTAGCTTTTCATTTAGGTTACGGCTTCTTAATTAATGGGCACTTTAACTGTCCTCTGGCTCATTCTGAAGCAGAATTTTCATATAGTCTATACATGTTTATATATTTTTATATAACCTATATTTTCTATTCCAGAAACTACTGGGGAGGAAAAAAAATGCAAATTCTCATTTAGTTAACCTTTACTGATAAATATTGTGGTCAAAAGCAGCATTGTCTTCTATACAGTCAGGCTGTAGTCAGCTGTGAAATGAAAAAAAATAATAAATATCTTCCTTATTTGTTACGTGAAATCAGCTGTACCCTAAATGTAGACGGAAGCACATTTGCTACAAAACAATCAACAATCAACTTGCTGACTTAGCAGTCTCTCAAAACTGCACGACAAATTACAAAATGCATCTCCTTTCACTTTAGGCAATTAGGCATCACTGTGCAATCCTAATTGCAAATACTGCTGGGTGTGTCTGGTTTGGTTTATTATTTCTTTTTTTTGGAGGGGATGAGGAAGGGGATTTTGTTTTGGTGTGAGGTTTTTGTTGGGTTTGTTTGGTTTTTTTTAAGTACCAACTAAATATTTTAGAAAATCAGAATTTGTCCTTACATAGGCCACATATTCTTTTACCTTAATTTCTGCTGGTTTATAATAACGTCGTGTTTTGTCCTCCAGTGCTGTTCCGTACCCGTCCCTCAAAAATCTTTTAAACCCGTATTTTCCTTTCAATTTTCTAATAATTTTATCTAGTGTTTGACTGAACAAAACCTCATCATCCAAAGCAAACGCAGGATAACTAAGGCAGGGCAGAAGAGCTGCATCAGTATTCTGTAGGAGAAGGAGAAATAGCATATCACAAATTTAATTAGATCTCTGACAATTATTTGATGCACAATAAACTGTTTAACATACTGGTGAAATATACATTTGGAACATTATCTTTATTAAAATCACAGTACAAATACATTAAAATAGAGTACAATACATTCTAAAGATACATAATGGTAAAAGACAAACCCAGTATTTGGATATATGATTTCAAAGAGATCTCATCTGACTCAGAATTTAACCTAATTTACAGTTGATAATCTGTAGTCATAAGGCAATACATTCCTGAACTCTATGGGTTTAGAAACACCAAGTATCCTCCAGGTCATTCCTGGAGGAAACACAAACATTTTGGTATCCCATGCTCAAGAATAATCACATTTTATAAAGGTGCAGTGCTGAGAAGTAACTATGATTAAACCATCATTTCCAAAAGGGTTTTTCAGGAATGTTCTCCAGGTGATGTAAAAAACAAGCCTATCTGATTTACAATCAAGGTGATAAGGGAATGATTTCCAGAAATAGTATGAGCAGCGTTTCTCAGGAACCATGTACAACTACCATGATTAAAATCACAGATTACTAACCAGCGCATTACAAGTAAGCTTACAGGAATACAAAAAAAAGTAATTTTAATTCACATGTCACATACTGTTCTGATACTCCCTTCTGCTGATGTATCTAAGATATTGAGCCACTTAAAATACCTATTTTTGCCAATATTATTGATGCAAACCCATAAAAGGAAAAATAAGGACACAAAGATTGCTTTTATAACATAATTTATGAAACTATCTTCTCTTGAAATATTTCAAGTCTTCAGCAACTAATAAACAGCAAGAGTTCTAAAAGACCATTAGACTCTACAAAAGTAATTGACAGTGCCTTTTATTTTCATTATCTAGTATCACAACTCTGATATAATCCTTTGACACGAGTAAACTATTAATGTTGAAGATTAATAGGCTGTTTCATGAATAAAAACATCATTATACCTCAGAATGAACAAAAAAAATTCACAACTCCTGGTGCTATCAGTAGCTAACAAGGCAGGAAAGGAAAAGACAAAAGGTCGTGTGGCGAGTCAGACCGGCAGGTCAATGCCCCCTTAAGAGCAGGGTACAAGCCACAACACATCCTTATAATGTGATGAGGGTGATGGTTTTAATCTAAAAGAGAGGATATCAGAGCTGGATGTGAGGAAGAAATGAGGGTGTAACACTGGCACAGGCTGCCCAGAGGATGTGCTATCCCTGAAGACATTCAAGGCCAGGCTAAACGTGTCTCTAGGCTATCTGATCTAGTTGAAGGTGTCCCTGCCCATGGAGGCGGTTGGAACAGATGATCTTTGAAGGTGCTCCCAACCCAAACTATCCTGTGATTCTTTAACTCTATTATCACTCATTTCAAATTACTGATTTTCAAAGAACAAGTTTACCTTTGATACTAGTACTTAAATAAGATCTTTTTAGTCTACATCACTTATATTTACACACTGGGGAAATACTTACTTGTAGCAGCCACTTATAATACAAAGAAATCCTCTATATTCAGCAATTTATGATAAGCCAACCTTAAAGGCATATTTTCTAGACAAAAGAATGAATTAATGCTAAATCAAAGTATTTATAAAAAGCAGGCAGTGAGTATATAGTGGAAACTAGACCAAAAGAAAAACCACCACCAAGACTGCAACCCCAACTTAAGTTACTGCAGCTTATTTTAAAATTGTTTAGAAAACTACCAACAGGCTACCACTTTATCTTAAAAATTCATGAAATAAAATAAGCCACTTTAACTGCACTTCAGAGAAAGACCTATATCAGAGTGACATTTAGGAAGCAAAAATTTAATATCTTCCCAGCAAATTCCTGTCCTTAGTAAGCAGAATATACTAGCCATCATAGAACTAAGGATTATGTTCATATCCATTTGTTTTTTCCACAGTGTTGAGGTGAATTTCAAGTAATTACTTACATGAGACCTTGACTCGCGGGGCAGCAATGAACAGAGAGTCTGTCTGTTACGGTTATGTGCATCAAAATCGACAAATATAACAGACCAAGAGCAGCCCTGTAAACAGAACGCCCAATTTATTTAAGGGGAAGGGAAGAAAGGTTAGCATCTCCTGTGAAACTTCTCTGCTTTTATTTTCGTTATGTTGTAATAGTCTGACTGCAAGTAATTTTAAACAGAAAATGTAACACAACATCAAACTGAAAACACTTTAAATGTGCAAACATATTTAATTAATCCCGAATTCAATGGATTTATCTACTACTGATTATGAATTGTATGATTCATTCAAGCTATGAATTGTTCCATTAATTCTTGAAAAATAATTACTGTATAAGGACAAAAAAAAAAAAGTAGTTGTTCCTGTCTGTAAATGCACGAAATGTTCCAAATAATGATGATATTTCCTTACAAGTCCATTACATCACAAATAATTGGAGGCGTTGTTTTGGAAAAATGCTTCCGTAACAAATAAAAATGTCCTGCTTTTCAGCTAGTGTAATATCTGTTACCAACATCTACTCCTTAGCAAGACCCGTTTCTTAGTCAGATTCTGTAGTTTTACAGCGCATTTCTCTGTTTTTTGACACTTCCTGAAACACTCAGAAAAACTCCTGAACCTGAAATACTGCTCAAACAGAATCAACAGCATTTAAAAATACCAGTAGGCCATTCTTGGAAACTCAATGAAGTATGTTAATGAATGGATAACCTGCATATGCATTTTAACTGGTAATTAAATCACTGTCACTATGCCAGTGGAAGACACACTCAATACTAAACACATTCCATTACTGTCACTAATACCATACCACAAATTTTCATGAACTCTCCAAATTTCTCCTAAAAATGCAGTCAGTTTCTTTTATATACTATTCTCTTAAGGAAGTCTGTTCCAGAACATACCCTCTCAAACAATTAAAAACTTTCATTTCCAACTAAGTCTCTATATAACTAGCTAACCACCCTCCTGTACTAGCATCTATTAGTTTTTCCAAACAACAGATACTCAAATTATACATAACTGTCATACAAACACTCAGCTTTTGCTTTGTTAGGCTAAACAAAACATGTTTTTCCACAGTCCTAATGAAAAAAAATCTCTGTCCTCTTAAACATTCTACCAAGATATACTGAATAGAACTGAGATAAGAATGTCCACAAATGATCACATTTGTTTTAATAATTTGTCATTCTAATTTCTTAACCCAGATTCTGATTATTCACAAATCTCTAAATTCATCTACAAACTCTGAATACAATCTGTCTACACGTGTAATGCACAGTTTCAAAATCTGTCCTTCAGTAAAGGATTCTTTGGGGATTCAAAAGCAGACTGATTTGCAATTCATAAACCCACATGCATTGTAAAACGAACTATTTTTCTCTTATCCAAAGATTGTAAAGTTCCATAGTAAGGACATCTTATAAAGGCTTGATTTTTTTTTTTCCCCCTCCATATAATTTTTCCACAAACTAATACAGGATATGCGGCTCATACACAAACAGTTGATCACACTATGACTAGGTCAAACCCAAAATGGTACTTGTCACTAGCAGTCCAATCTTACATGCACACACCATGCGCTTAATTCACTAGCTCATTACCTCACACTGCCAGTAAACTCAGGGTAGTTTCTTTGCTTATACTTATTTTTTTCTAAAAAGTATTTTAGCTAAAAAGGAATTCTTATATTAATTATACAAATTCTAAGCTATTTATACTCCCTGATATTCTGAAACAAGAAATTTGGGTTAACCATATCAAGCCCACAGAAAAGATAAAGTACTTTTAGTCGTGATGATTCTGAAGGAGTTAATTAAAAACCTAAATTGAAAGGTAATCAGTTCACAGTGCCTCCTAAAGGCAATAAATAGATATATAACTATCATTTCAGAGATAAATACAATACACTGAAAAATAAACATTGAAAAAAATTGGCATGGGATAGAAAGCAAAAAAATGACTAAGTAACATTTCTCTGTTATATTAAAAATTCTCTCTCAATGTGTAAATATATCTTCTACTGAGGGAACATTAGGATTACAGCTTTTATGTGTATAACTCTTTTTATTAAATACTTCTGGTATGATGGAGATGAAAATGAACAGCATTTCAAAACCATGAATGAACTCCTGTTTACATTAAATCACGTAAAATTCAGATTAAACAAAAAGCCAGTAATTTTCAAGACATAATTATTCTTCATTGCATCTGTCACCTAGAAAGTATAGGAAAAGACACATTAAAACTATCTGAACATCAGTTAAGCAGTGCTGTGCTACCTAACGAAAAGTAGAATGATTTCTTACAGAAATATACATTTTTACATTTTCTAGAATTTGGGAAAAGAAGGACAGAACAGTTTAATGTGAATATCAACAACAAGTGACCTTTATTTTGTCTTCTCTGGGTGTATTCATGAATGCACAGGGAAATTGCCCTATCATGATATAGTCAAAGATAATACAATGCACGTGTAATACTACAATACTTCCTACAATAATTCCTATTCATATTGATTAGTCTCTTGAGCATCAACAATTCGAGTGAAAAAATCTGCACAGAAAGGCTGTGCAGACTGTCATCCCCAGGAATGATTTATGAAGGTTGCACTAGTGCAGTTGCAGGCGCAAAAAAATTTCTCTTGAATGGCTCAACAGGATTTCTCAAACCTATTGTAACATAGCACAAAGTCAAACTGCTGCAGACTTAAGGTCAAAATTGTTTCTGTTTATGTTAAATACCCTGGAAATAAACGCTCTGTCCCAGATTCAGCTGTAACAGTTATTTTTCTCCTTTTTAGTAGCTAATGCCGTGATGTCGTTTTGCCTTAAGTCTGAGAACAGTGCTGATAACACACCGATGTTTCTAGTTGTTGCTTAAATGACAACACTCTCAAAGTACTTAAACTGGCTTTGCTTCACCAATTTATTCATCCATTTCAGAATTAAGTAAAAAATAATTGGAAACCCCTCCTGCTACAAACCCCTCCCCCCAAAAGAAAAAAACCCCAACAAAATCCCCAACAAACAAAAAACCAGCAGCTACATGGTGCTCAAGACTACAAAGAAGGAAAAGATCTTGGATGTTTTCTTCTGAAATACAATGTGTGCATAATGTGATTATTATTTAGGATCCTTACTAGCTCCTAGCTCTTAATGCATAACTTCAGCTTTTAAAATTTGTATAAAGTAAATCAAAACAAGACCAAATGGCTAAGTCTTTTTGAAATAGTGCATTTGTGTATGCACAAAGAGCACTTTAATACTTCTCCACTCAAGCAAATAGCCACCAAAATTTCCTGAGCGGATTCTAAACACAACAACTGTACTGTACCACAGTACTAGTACAAACACACAGATACAAAAAAACCTCCACAAACAAAACCAAACCTCCACAAACCTCTCCACAAATATTGAATGTCTAAGTCTACAGAATCAGAAATCCTTGTTTAGGAGGGATCTCCTGTTTTATGTCATAAGACAAAGAAGGTTCTAATAACAGTAAATGCTACAGCTTTCCATCAGTAGTTAAATTTGTTTAATAGACTGTACTTCCAGATCAGCTGGTCACTATTTAAATCAAATTGTAACTTACAATTTTTATCACAGACATCTGAATAGGTCTAAAAAGTTTTAGTTTAACAGTTGGTTTTAGGTAAATAAACCACAAAGAAGAACTTTTTGTTCAACTACTGTTGAACTTATAATTATATTGTTGTTTTGATCCACACCTTCTTTTACCAGTAGAAAAATTGCAACGCAAATAACTAGGAAAGTTTTAATGAATCAAGCAGTACAGAAAGGAACTTGGAACATAATATGGACTGTCTCCAAGTCTCACTTTTATAGTTGACCTATCTTATACTCATTAGCTCACGCAAAGAGCACCTGAGAATTCCCCTTACCATTTACAACTTCTCTCCTTTATACTATTTACATTGTGACAAACCAGTGCATTTATACAAGTACATTTGCAACAGAAAATTTTACAATTTTCTCAGCTCCATCTGACTTACAAGATAAAAGGAGAGCACAGATATTAAAAAATATATATATTGCAGCCTGAATCCAGCAAGAATATACCGAAACCTAATTCAAAAATTAAACGAATATTACTTCAAGGGTTGAAACTACATGACCTTTGAGGTGTTTTTCAATCCAAACCATTCTGTGATTCTGTGAAGTTCACAATATAAAATAATGAAAGTTCAAAAGGACTGCACATCACCTAACTTAGGAAAGAAAAAACAAATAGGCTACTCATGTAATTGCATACTATTTTTTAAACTATGTTTCGAATGTTATTAAGCCTTAAGGAGAAATAAAGCCTGTTTCATCAAGTAATGTTTACTTTGTGATGATACAGACATTTGAGCATGTGATCAAGGTTCACCAGTTACAAATAAAATAGGACAAAAGATTCCAAGGAAACAGTGCCATATAGAAAGCGTTACTTAAGAGTGCTAAGCTCACCTCATTGTGACTAACCTATCTTCCTTTCTCACAGCATACAGACAAAACTCACCAGCAAGTTTTCTAACTATTTCTACACAGAGTTACAATCAAATTTTCTTCTTTAGCTGCACTGCTACCCTTCATTTCCATAGCACCAATAGCTTGACAATGACTTTCCTATCTGCCTATTTTCTAGACCATTAATTTGGAAGCATATTCTTTTATTTTAGCTATAGGCTACTGTAGATAAAAAAAACCTAAAAAAAAAGATCTATGTAGCAGAGGAATACAAGTCATAGATAAAAATCTAAGAAAATGGTTGCTTTCTTAATTGATCCAAACCATCTATGGGAAAATGGAAGATTTCATCACTATGCAACATAATGAAATTAAAAATCAGTAAAAGAGTGGAATTACATACAAGTAGCTTCTTTAATGTATGGTCTGAAAGACACATGAAGGAAGAAGACAGAAGTAAGGCAATGGCTGTAGCTAGAGGTATACTGTATTACAACCAACCAATTCCTTTTGAGAATAAGCTGCGACAATTTTAGGTATTATTTTAATAAATGCAATTCTTGATCCTTAAGGCCACCAATGAATTCTGTACCTGAAACAGGAGCAATCAGTTTCCAAACTGACTTTTTTAATGAGAGAAAACAAACATTTTTATTACCTGCTTTCCAAAGAGATTGAAACCGTTAATTGCTTCTAAAGCTGCTTTTGCCAGCCCCACAGAGCTGAGAAAACAAAAAGACAACAAAACAACAGAGGTATCACAATTCAAACACACACAAAAAAAATCCAACACATTTGACAACTTCCAGAGCTATGATCTTTTCTTGAATTTCATAATTACCCTTTATGTTAATGACATGATGATGCAGCAAACTTGGGACGGTCTGGTGGTGGGTTGTTTTAGGGTTTTCTTGCTTGTGTTCTGGTTGGGGGGTGAGGTCTGTTCATTTGCTTTAAACAGTTTTCAGCATTTGTTTTCAAATGTCAGAGACTGCCTGGAAAAAACACTTCAGCTCACCACCACCTTGATACTAGTCATCTGGCACTATATATTTCAAGACCTTGCTAATAGTGTACTGACATAAAATTAATTTCAGCACAATTTTTCAACCTAACTCTCTAGTGTTTAAAGGACTGATTTCTGACTAGTTTTCAATATAACAAAAAAACTCATCAGTCTGAATTCAGAAAAGGAGTATTTTCTGATGTCAACCATATAGCGAAACATCTTCCATTTGACTTACTTTTTCACTAGTATCCAGCGCAAAGAAAAAAAACCCTTCAAGTTAACAAGTTCATGCTGAAAGACACTAAAAAACACTAATAATTAAAAAAAAGATACTAAAAATTATTACTGATTATAAAAATTACATAGTACATATCAAAATACACACAAGAAGACCTTTAGGAGGCCTTTTTATTAGAAAAGGCTGTATCTTTCTTCCCTTGTATTAAAAAAAACCTAGTCCTTCTCAACGCACACATACACTTTGGTTTGATTTTGGTTTGGGGGTCTTGTTTGTTTTTAAAGAAAAGCTCAAGATAAGCTAACAAATACGTACATGCATTTGTCAGGTTTATAAGAAATATGAAGTAAGACAGATAGCAAAATTCTGAAATATCATTTTAAAGTATACCTAATTATAGTTAGGCCAACTTCTCCTGTGGCCATTCAACTGCAATAAGGAGCAAAAAACCATTAACATACTCACCTAAGAGACTCAAGTTCTGCACATTGATTCAAAAATCCTGGATGTTATAGTCACAGGGCATCAAAAAGTGAAATACTAAATGAACTAGTACCCACAGAGTTTAAAACCTTAATGCATAATGCTACCAGATTTCTGACAGTTCTTACATCGAACACAAGCACTCCAAGTAGGGAAAAGATTTTCACTGCTTACTAACTGGTGACATAACAGTGTAGGAAGTAGAAATACCATAAAAGTCTAACAAATTAAACAAATATCTTTTACCTTTTCTTAGGTGATCTGGTAAAAGATATTCAGAGCATAAAATAAAAAAATCCAAACAAACTAACATACGGCTGGCTTTCTGGGCTGCAAGCTCACACTTCCCGCTCATGTTCATTTTCTCATTGACCAACACCCCCAAGTTCTTCTCCACAGGGCTGCACTGAATCTCTGCCCAACCTGGAGCTATGCCTGGGATTGCTCCGATCCAGGTGTAGGACCTTGCACTTGCCATGGTTAAACTTCATCAGGTTGGCATCAGCCCACCTCACAAGCTTGTCAAGGTCCCTCTGGATGGCATTCCATCCCTACAGCGTAACAACCGAACAACAAAGCTTGGTGTCATTGGCAAACTTGCTGAGGGCGCACTCAATCCCACTGTCCATGTCACCAACAAAGATGTTGAACA
>JANRGW010003109.1:0-10087 GCA_024733675.1 Psilopsiagon aymara | reverse complement strand
TAGTGAGAGGACAAGGAGTATCGGGTTCAAACTTAAGCAGGGGAAGTTTAGATTGGATATGAGGAAGAAATTCTTTAGTGGTGAGGCACTGGAATGGGTTGCCCAGGGAGGTTGTGAATGCTCCATCCCTGGCGATGTTCAAGGCCAGGTTGGACAGAGCCTTGGGTGATACGGTTTAGTGTGAGGTGTCCCTGCCCATGGTAGGGGTGTTGGAACTAGATGATCTTAAGGTCTTTTCCAACCCTAACTATTCTATGATTCTATGATTCTATAATAAAGCTAGAATGCACAACAGTAGTATGTATTCAAATTTAGCAAGGCCATTTGAACACAACTTTGCAGAATCTTTTCTGAAGACATGCGGCCAAGACCTCAGTTTAGTATCTTATCTGAAAATATGAATATGGTAATTTGAATGCTAAAATGAAACCTGTATGATAGAAAGTGCTGTGTTTCTCATCATGCAACTGAATGTGCAATGAATAAATGTATGAATTCCTTTTATGATAAGCACTTAAGATGACTAATGCTTTTGTTTTTTCTCAGACTAATTTTCTCAAGGCCTATGCTGTAGTTTTTATATAAGAATGAAGCTAGCAGAGAGGTTCTGTCTGCATGAAATGCTGTATTGCTTACCTGCTTCTCTTTCATAGAAACAGCAGAAATTCAAAGCGTGTGTTTACTGAAGGGAGATTTTTTATCTGTGGGTTTGGAAGGCAGCAGTCATTTTTTCTCTGCTCTGCAAAACAACATCAAGATTCTTCTGCCGGGTATGATGCTGTCTGTTACTAGCATTATAGAGGCAGGAGCAGGTAACTTGTGTTGTTACCATAAAATTGAGCAAAACCTGGAAGAGCTGACAAAGACCTGACAAAGCCAAACAAATGACAGCATGATGAGGAAATCAGTTCAATGCAAAGAAATAAATAGCAGCAGCCTTAGAAATAATTATCTGAAGTATTCTTAATTGCTGGTATAATGTACAATTGCGTATCACTAGACAGAATTGGAAGTGGGATATTAAAGTATCCTAAATACTAGTCTAGTACTAATTTTCCCACTTGCCTTGTCTTAAAGGATTCTATCTACGTGAGTATTTGCAGAGTACAAAGCAATCAAATCTCTCAGTTCTACTGTTCTGTGCCATTCCTTGCTTATCATGTGTGCATAGCTCATAAGAAGGCAGCCTCTGTAACTTGGTGTACTTGTCTGCAAAATACTGATAGCAATGTTCACCCAAATTACAAAACTCATACTCCAGGAAAATAATCACATGCTGAGGGAAATTGTAGGACTAATGTATTTTGATGGGCAATTCCTATGACATGCATATTTTTATCACACATAGAAGGAGGTTATGTGTAGTAGCTGTACAGTGGTTTAAGTGCCTGTTCATCCAGTCCCTTTTTGTTTAAAAATGCCTTGTTGTAAATATAAACAGCACCCATGCAGCCAAGGACTCATGATCATCCTGCGTTTAGGGGCATCTCTGAATTAAAACCCATACGTAGTAGATAATCTAAGCACACTAAGAGCTGGGTATCCTGCTGTCTCTTTGGCACACAGGCAGAACAACAAGAGGCAGAGCTCCAGGTGTGGAGCTGGGACTTCCTTCTGCTGCCTTGGCATCTGCTTAGCCAGATAAAATATCTTTTAGCTTATCTATACATCTGAATCTGGTTGCTTTTAACTGCAATTTATTGTGTATAAATCAAAGAAGAAGAGAGCCTATTTGTTTAGAGAAACATCAGCAGAATTAACAAAATAGAAGAAAGAAGCAGCTGACCTATATTTCAGGGACTGGGACATGTCTGTAATGCAGATGAAAAACGCATTCCAACTCGCCTTTTAAGTTGTACACCATCCAAATCTATTTGGCATGAAGCAGTTACCTGCTCATAGTTAAAAAATTGCTTTGATATATTTTTTATGAATCTAGTTTCTCCAGTGCTATGATAACTGATGACAGCGCAGCCTTGCATTAATTATTGCAATTCTGTCTCCAGAATGTTGTCCTATAAAAAAGGAAATCTGAAAAAAGGGGTTTGCTCATTTTGTAAGAAAAACAAAAAAGCTGAAGGAAGAATATATTTATTCCTTCATAGTACTGCAAAGGACAATCGAGCAGTTAAGAAAAAGATGTTAAAAATAACTTTTGAGAAAGTATGTTTTCCTGGTTTAGATGGAATATTCAGTAAAGGAGGAAAGAATTAAGAATAAAACAGAATAAGTAGCATTCAGGAAACAGCTCAAGCTCTATTTTCTTTTTTTTCCCCAACCTGGAAACAAGTAAACATTCAGTAATGATTCAGGCAAAGTAGTATATTATTTTTAAGCTGCAATTTTTGTCTATTTTCATTTTTATTTTTAATGTTTATCAAAACCAAAATTCTTAAAGAAGTTTATATGGAAGTACAAAAGAATATAATTCTTCTTAAAAAATAAGTTTACCAGATATTTTATCTATCAAGTTCATATACCCATATACTCACATATTATGCAGATTTAAAGGATGAGGAGTTTTTAGTTAATTTTTCAATTCTTTCAGTTTCTGTTTGAATCATGGTTTTATCTCAAAGCAATGTCAAACTTCATCCACAGGTTTTTTTACTTATAATACCCTTTTTTTTATTCTGCATTTTACCTTAATCAAAACCTGGGACTTTACAGTTAACCTCACAGGAGAAGGCTAATACTGATCTTAAAATAAGAAATACAGTTATTATCTGTGTTAGTGTCTGGTGTCTGACTATTATTCTTGTCTCTTTTTTTGTATGCTATCTTAATGCTTTACTGACACAGTGGCTGGAGCTTGGTCTTCTAATAAATGCCACTCCTTAGGGCTGTTGGATGTGAAGTTCAGAGCCTGTGGTTTAGCAGCTCCCAGTTAACTTTGAAGGGACTATTACCATAGTGCTACAAATGAATGAGGTGAAATAAAATGTGATATACCGAAACATCGTGAATAGTAAGTATACCAGACAGCACTTGTAATAATGTGAATAATTTTCAAAGAAAAGAGATTAGGCAGTGTGTTTGCTAGTGCTCCTGATGAAGAATTTCCAGCTTTGTTTTACACATACTCAGATGCTATTTCCGTGGAACATCTTCACTTCTGCTCTTCTCTGTCCACATATAAACAGCATGTTCCTCTCAGATCTCAGGGTTTCTGTTTCCTTTATGTGATAATAATGTGTATTATGTTTCCTGGACTCAAGAGACAAGCCACATAGTAGTGCCTTCTGAAATTCTTTAGGAAGCATGCAAAGACACCAGGGTTTCTGCTTAGTATCATAGCTACTAATACAAAAAAAAAAGTTAGCTTGAGTCTAACATGCAGACACGTCCAACTCGTAACTTGTAGGAGGTTGTTTCTTTCCAGGTTAATGTCTCTACCTTGTATCCCTACTGTGTAAAATGAAGATATTTGTTTATGTAATCCCTCACTCAGCTCTATTTCCTATTACTTCCTGAGATGCAATCACAGCTTGAAAGTTAATTGCAGGCCAGAACTAAGTGATACGGCTTCTCCACTCTTAGTTTTACTTCTTGGTCCAAGTGACATGAGGTGGGAAATAGGGTTTTTAACTTATGCACCTCCTATGCTGGAAGAATTCGTTACCCTGGTAGCCCAGGACTGTTTGAACATTATGTTTGAACATTGTGTTTGAACATTAAGAAGATGATAGGTCATAAGTGGATCTTGTACTCATCTCTGGTGTGAAGGCATCAGCTCAAGACAGCAATTGATAGAATCATAGAATAGTTAGGTTTGGAAAGGATCTTAAGATCGTCTAGTTCCAACCCCCCTGCCATGGGCAGTGACACCTCACACTAAACCATATCACCCAAGGCTCCGTCCAAGCTGGCCTTGAGCACCACCAGGGATGGAACGTTCACAACTTCCCTGGCCAACCCATTCCAGTGCCTCACCACCCTTACAGTAAAGAATTTCTTCCTCATATCCAATCTAAACTTCCCCTGCTTAAGTTTGAACCCGATACTCCTTGTCCTCTCACTACAGTCCCTAATGAAGAGTCTCTCCCCAGCATCCCTGTGGGCCCCCTTCAGATATTGGAAGGCTGCTCTGAGACCTCCACACACCCTTCTCTTCTCCAGACTGAGCAGCCCCAACTTTCTCATCCTATCTTCACACGAGAGGTGCTCCAGTCCCCTGATCATCCTCGTGGCCCTCCTCTGGAGTTGTTACAACAGTTGCATGTCCTTTATATGCTGAGGACACCAGAGCTGGACACAGTACTCCAAGTGAGGTCTCACAAGAGCAGAGTTCCCTTGATAAGTGTGGGCTTCACCACTTCCTCTAAAATAAATGTTTTAAGAAAAGCAGGCATTAAGTCTCCCATTTATTTTCCAAATACGTGTTGAGAGTGCCCCAGGTATCTCTTACTGCACCTCAAGTAAGGATATTTTTAAGCTTTTCTAAATTATCGTCCATATGCTTTTTTTTTTTTTTTTTTTTTAAAAAATATTTTGGGAGAGAATATTGCAAAAACAAGTCATACCTCCTTCCTGTTTCGTATCTACCTTTCTTGGGGTAAAGGCAAATCCTACAAATACAATTGCCTAGAATACCATTTAGATTCATGTGCTTGGTCAATACCCACAGGGTATGTTTAAATACCACCAACAGAAGATTTTAGCATGTATTAAGAATGAAAATGGCTCAGTGATTCCAGCTCATCTTTGTGAAGTGTTTTAAGGTCGGTAGTTTGAGAAAAAAAGTAAAAGAATGGAATGAATTCGCACATTCAGTGTTATCTTTGAAAAGTACAGGGATTATAAACATAGCTGTTAACAGTTGAAACTTTACTGATTACAGGGACAGGGTATTGGAGTTCACCTGGATTTGCTCAGCAGGGTATTAGATGTAAATGTTTTGCATTTGCTTACTGAAGGCTATGACATATTCAGAGGCCAGTAGGTCTTTTGGTTATAACTAACTCTGAAAACTTAATGCTGTTTTAGCAAACATGATAGGATTTATCTAGGTTTCAACTTCATTTTTGTCCAAGTTGAATTCAAGTATGCAATTGTGTCTCTGCATTAACTGTTTTAAAGCTACTGCCTTAAAACATTAGTCTAAGTGAAGAGAAACAGGACCATGATATTCTGGCTTTAGAGTATCCAGCTGCAAAGCCAAGCATGCATGCTAAATTTATGCAGGTCAAATGTTAATATATCGGCATGGATGTAATGCAAATGGGCACCCACCTGCATGGAAATATTAATAATACTTCATATTTTTAACAGAATTCATATGTTGGAAATAGCATGTTTAATTTACATATTTTCATAACTTTTCATTTTCAGTTAAGAAAAAAGATTAAAAAAATTGAAAAAATTCTGCTGCATATGTTATTATTGTGCCATAATAGATTATTTAAACTGTAACTAGCCTAATTCCACTCTGTACGATCCCTCTTTTTAGCTGAGTTTCTTACTCAGGAATCCCTAGAAAGAGATCAATTGGCAGAAACGTGTTGGTTGGAGTGTTCTGGCTTTCTCAACAAGGCAGTGTTTCATGCAATTAATTAAGCTTCTGGGTCATCCTAATATCAATGGGATTAAGTATTCGTTTAAAACAAGCCATGTGCCCAAGTGATTTGCTGAACTGAGTACTAAGAGAAGCACGAGTCATGGAAATTACTGTATGTGATTATGTCATTAAAAACAGTTTACCGCTGACTCTGTAGGAGTGGGCTGAGTTAACACCATCTGAAATCCTTCACATCCACATGCTTTAGATTTTCGTTTGTGTTGGCAGAAGGCAGTTTTTACATGCTATTATGAAGTGTCATATGATGTCATATATATATATTATCACAGAAATTGGAATATCCTGAGAATTCTAGCTACCTGCAATATAAACTCGCATTATAATCCCAGTATTAGGTCAGTAATCATTGAGAGCCTAGTCCTGAGGGTCTTTGGCAGCCAGGTCTAGCAGGATTGAGTCTTTGGACAGGGACAACCACATGGACATGATAATTTGAGCAACCTGGTCTCGTGAAAGGTGCCTCTGTGCGTGGCAGGGAGTTGGAACTGAATGAGATTTAAGGTCCCTTCCAACTGAAACCATTGTATGATAAATGACACTTCTCAGATGCATTAAATGCTTTTCTCGTCTTACCTAAACGCACAGCCAAAGCATATTATCATTCATGAAAACAAAGCCGCTGTGCATCACAGTTTAATTAAACAACACAGATAATTTCAAAGACTGTTTCAGGTATAAGCATGGCCTGGTATCTCAGCTTTCTTTAATTTTAGAAAGAATGTACAAGTATTGAGAGGGGAACGAAGTCAAAATGTGAGTAAAATAATTTATGCCAATAGTAGCTCACCTGTTTTGTTTTTTATCTTCTAAATTTAGGTTGACAAAATCATGAGCTAAGGGAACAGTCCGTCAAGCACAAGTTTTTCCTCCTCCACCCCCAGCCATGATGAATGTGAGGACACTGATTATGGAATTAATTTTAAGAATCCATTTTCATCCTCTCCAGAGATATAAGGAGGACTAATTAATTGCTCTGACATATCAGAGCCAGAAGCCCACTTCAGCCCCAGGGACACTATCCTAGTAGTTTAGTCAATCTTCAGCTTGAAGCTATTTTTCTAGAAAAGCTCTAGGTTTTCTAGTGAGGAAGTGTCACTGTGGCAAGTAAAAACCATTCTGCTGCACAGCACCAACACACCACCTCTGAATTGTTGTGACTTAAACACCGCCCATGGTCTGCTATCCTTTTAAAGAGTAGCATATTTAAGTTTTTGAGGTAGTGTAATAGAGAAGACTAGATCCCTCCCTTTTGGTAATATTTTGCTGTGATTTCAAAACTTGATTTTTTGACTTCAAAGAAAGCAAGGTTATGTCAGACTGGATACCTTTTGAAAAGCCTACTCCAAACAAGCAAAACTATGTCATATTCCATTCTCTGAGCCACTCCTGTGCTTAAGCCATACTGAACTGTGTTTTTCAGAGGATGCTTATAAAACCCAAGTCCGAATTGATGATGAACCAGCCTATTTGGACATTCTGGACACTGCTGGACAGGTGAGTAGTTTTCCCAATGTGAACCATTCAATCAGAGATTAAACCAAAGAATTTAACCTCAGGTATATGGGTCACAAAGCTAGAAACAATCTTTGCTATTTAAACATAAAGGAAGCAGTGGCAGAATAACACTGAGGAACTGAGAAAGGAGAAGATTAAAGGAGTGGTTCAGTGGTGTACTATAACTTCAAAATCGGACCAGAAGAGACAGAAAAATGTAATTGAGTAGAAGATAAAATGCTGTTTAGTTTTTTTTTTTTTTTTTTCCTCTGTATGTAGTGAGATCTGTCACAGTCATGGAATGAATAAACGCTGTTGTTGGTTTTTGTTACGTGTTCATCATTTCTGTTTTTCTATATATTACATAAATCTTCTACTTGTAGTTCAAGTATTTTGTTACCATTCTCATTCCCACATTATATTTAAGCATCAAATGCTCACTCATATAGAAAGATCTTAATGCTGAAAGTGTAACACAGTGTACATGTAGTATGTTTATGTATGTGTAAGCATACATAAGAGAATTAAGTTTCACATCCAGCAAGGAAACAGGAGGAGTTTAAATGCAAGAACCTGACTTGGTTCATTCTTCTTCCATCTCAAAACATATTTATTGTTTAATCGAAATGTTGCAGCTGGTTGGTCTTTTCCTGAGGCATGAGTCAGGTTCTGTTTGAAGGCTTTGATAGCTTCTTGAGTTTCCATAGTGCGTGCGCACCTTGTACTGAGTCAATCAGAAATGACAGTAAATCACTAATAAAACCAAACAAAAGATTTATGAAGTATAAGCCTGGAAACCTTGTTCTCAAATTCCCCAAATATCTAAATGCACCTAGCTGGGCTTTGCAAATGGTGGGAAATGCAAATCTGCTGGTAGGAATTAAAATGGCATAAGGTTTTATAAGTTTCATGTATTTCAGAGGGATTGTGGTGGGAGTTTTACATGGGATTGAAATACAGGCCAATTTCAAAGAGAACTCAACACAGTTTTAGGAATCTCAAAAGATGCCCTGAATTATTCTTCCTTGACCCAAAACTGTACAGTCTTAGCAGTTAACCAGTGGCTTGCTGCTGAGCCTCCTGTCAAAGTGCTTGATTCCCCAGGAAATTTAAGCAGAATTTCAAGGCATGTGTCCAATCCGTGAATTTAATTGGCTTTAAATTTACTTTAGTCCTATTTTGTGGATTTATGCTATAAAGTAAAATACTTTCTTACCCAGAGCTAAAAATAAGTGATGAATCAGAGTTTATGTGTCCAGATTTTTGCTAATGGAAAGAGGAGCAAAATGTTATACAGGATTTCTTTTAATATGATGTAAAAAACCAAGAATAATAATATATCTTTTACTTTTTTTTTTTTCATTGTTTTTGTTATTAGGAAGATTAAGGTTTGTGTTGTTGATAAATGAATGATAGAATTGGGTATTGAAAATACAGTTCTCTTCCTAACCCTTACCAAAACCAAAGCCTCCTTTAATATTTTTTTTTTTCAATGGAACAAATATTTTTAACTGAGGTTTTATTTCCTGTTACTGATTTTTAAAATGAAAATAAAACCCCTCTGATTTTCAATCTCTTTGAAGGATTTTTTTTTTTTTTTTTATTTAAGAAAAGGAAAAAGAAATTTCTGTGTACTGAACTTCTAAGTAGCTGAAAATAGGTTTCCCAAATTAAAGAAAGCCCATCTTTTGACTAGAATGTTCACTTTTTAGGAAAAAAATCCTCACAAAACTGTACAATTTTTGCCTTTTTTTTTTTTTTTTTTGATCATGCAAAAAAAATAGAACAGAACCTCAACGATGGTTTAGTGGCAGTCCTGGATTAGTGACTGGACTCAGTGATCAATATGTCTTTGGTTATTTTTTAACTAAAAGTTCTTTTCTTAAACTGAAAGTTTTACTTTTGCATTTACATTTCAAGTGAAGCCAGAAGTACATTGGGTAGGGGGCAATGGGTTCAAAGTTAAACAAGGGAGGTTGGATATAAGGCGGAAATTCTTCCTTGTGAGGGTGCTGAGGTACTGGCACAGATTGCCTAGAGAAGCTTTGGCTGCCCCATCCCTGGCAGTGTTCAAGGCCAGGATGGATGTGGCTTGAAGCAGGCTGATCTAATGCAAGATATCTGTGCCCATAGCAGGAGATTGGAACTAGATGAACTTAAAGGTCTTTTCCAACCTAACCAGTTCTATGATTCTGTGATTCTAGCTATATTCCACAGCTCCAGAATAAATCAAGACCTAACCCAACTCCCGCTGAATTCAACAGCTAAAAGAGCCTCCATTCTCACAGAAGGTTTAAGGATACTCATGGTGAAGTTCAGACCGAAATCCTGCTGTGCCTTTGGTGACAGAGGATAAAAATTGAAAGCACCTATTCATGCTGATGATGGTGTGCTCTGATGGTGCCACACTGAATTTCATGTCTAAACAGAGATGGTGTTACAGCTTCTAAATCATATAGTGGAAAATTTGTTTCTGTCTAGGTGGCCTCACAGCCATAAATACTTCACCATCAAATCTGAATAATGTCTTTAATCACTTCAGAAGATCAAGGAGCTAAAATTGTATTTTTTCACTATTTGAGAAACAAAAGATGTCAATGGAGAAACAGACTGAAGTTAATATATTTTACTGTTACAGAGAATGTATTTCACCAAATATGCTTCTGCGTTCCCTGCTGTACCTATGCATTGATTGAACACTTCAACACTGGCCAAATGCTGTGATTCAGTAAAAATTTAGATCATTACTTTCAAGCCCAGAGTTAAAATCCACATTTAATTTCATACCTGAAACTGGATAAAAATGTTTTCCATTTTAACTCATAGATACAGTTTGGAGCACCAAAACCATAGGTTTTTCTTCAGAAATATGTTTCTGGTTCTCAACTTTCTGAAGTTAAAAAGTGTTCAAAGTGAAAACCAAAAAAACACGAATAAACTGGTGTCGTGGTTTAAGCCATAAATCAGCCACGCAGTTTGTTCACTCACTTCCCCCTTTTTCTTCCCTCTGCTCCT
>JANRGW010003108.1:0-42258 GCA_024733675.1 Psilopsiagon aymara | reverse complement strand
GGATGAAGGGAGGAAGCCTGCAGCAGTAGGGGGTGGGGAGGGAGGATGCGCAGTGCGATGCAATGCCTCCTCCGAATACAGCTACTGCCTCCCCCGCTGCCAGAGCCGTCCCTGCTGATAGCTTTGGGACTTGCGCGGGGAGCAGAGAGGAAGGAATGTTGAGGGGAATGCCCCCTTCTTCGGGAAAATCTGCCTCTGATACACCCCTTTGGACGGGGGTTAAATCAGTGTGTGCCTCCCCACCACAGTGGGGTATCCCCCTAATGACATAGGACACTGATGTCACCAGCGTTGGTTACATGCAGCCCTCCACTTCAGTGGTTAAAAAAAAAGACAGGGAAAAAAGGGAAAAAAAATAGATTAAAAAAGAAAAAAAAAAAAAAAAAAAAAAAAGATCAAAATAAAACCCCCAAACAAACAAAAAACACCCTTCACCTTGGCTGCTGGATTCCAGCAAGTTTCGGCCCCAGTTTCTAAAACTCTGGCCACCAGCCTCAGGTGGTGGCAGTAAGAGACAGGGTGCACAGCCACCCCAAGACCTGCAGGCTGAGTGGATTTGTTCCTAACCCACCTAGTCATCCTCCCATCAAGGTATTGCAAATGGCAGCAAGGGCAGAAGTAGAATAACTTTCTAACTTTTGTTGATCCTTGGTGTCAGTTAGGGGCTGCCCAGGATAGGGATCACCTACCTGCATTATCTCCTGGCTAGCAGGTATAGCAGGAGTGAAAGAAAATAACTCTGAACTCCAGCTGGACTTCAAGCTGAGAACAGACCAGCACAGCAATGATATGTGCATGGCAGAGACAGTTGCCACTTGATTGATTCCCTGGGTTAAGCATCCACCTCTCTCCACACTGGTAGGGACCAATGCCCTACCCCACACCACTCTTAGAAGGACATCGGAGCATCCCCTCAGATGTAGGGCTCAAACTGCATGGCTAGGATATAAGAAAGCAAAAAGTGAGAGGAATGTGACTTGTGCACAGTTACTCACCGCCCAGCACAAAAATCCAAACGAAGTTGATGCCAATTTCGAGTTTCACCTCAATCACAATTCCATTTTTCATTTCATTCATCTAGACATGAATCCTCTTTCCTATGCAACACACTACAATTCATGTCCAGTTCCAGCTAAAGTCATTTCCTAATTCAGTCTCCTAGCCATATCCAATCTGAGATCACCTGAATGTCTCATATCCCTTCTTAATCCCAGAGCTGTTTATGATCATTTAGGCACTGTACTACTTCCTAGGTAGCATTTAAAGGAGCAGATGAGAGACTGGAGCCTGAATATACTGCACATGGGTTTTCAGATTTGGGTTTCCATTAGGCAACAAAACAATCATTTTCCTATTCCCCTAAGAAGTTTCAGATACAGTCCTGGGGCAGGCACTGGGGGGATTCCCAGAAAAGACATTAATTAAGCTGCATTCTAAACCATATGTAATTAATATTATCTTTAAATCTTGCTGTATCTGTACAGTGAAAGTAGGGGGTTTTTTTGCAGAACCTGCTTCTTGAATAAAATCTCATGTCAGTATATATGTATGCAATATGTCAGGCCATTTTTCTGATCCTTACACAACTCTGATAATCAAAAATTGTATTTCAATTTTGCAAGATGAGTCATAGAGCATTGACCTGACCCTGTGTGGATAGATGTGCGCTCCTAACAGAAAACATTTCGCTGATATTTCAGTCTGGAAAGAAGGAAAGTTTATTGCTCTTAACCTTGCCTCCACATAGTGCTGGATTCCCAAAGGGTTTTGTCCTTTATCCAGAAGGAAATCAGACCTGGATTGATCTGGAAAACTATTTTCTTTGAAACGTGACACATCAGATTTGCCAGATAATGTTTTCTGAAGTTGACTTGAGAGGTCAGCACCACATAAAAGCTCACTTGTTACTTACCTTGGAGCCCACAAAAAGGGCTTGCAGATGCCAGCGGTGCTTTGCCTCCGGCAAGCCCCATGCTCAGATCTTACCATCAGTTACCACAGGGCTATGTTTCAGGAGGGTTATGGCAGAGGTGAAACATGAGGATCACTTGTAGAGCATGTAAAGTTGTCTTTGCTGATAAACAAACTCAAGGGAGCATTTATCAGAGAGATTCAGAAAATAGAGTTAGATGATTGCAGATGTTAACAGACATATAAAACAGCTGCATTTAGCAGGCTGACAGCTACAGAAGTGCTGTACTTGGTCAGATGGAGCGACCACACACTGGAGTGAGCAAAGAGGTAGAAATCAAACCTGTCAGGCATCACTTTTTTGGCAGCTGCCTGGATTTCTCATCCTCTTCTCTCATGTAAATCCTAGACTGGAACTTAGTCTCCAAATACACAGCTGCTTTAGTGAAGTAAATTTGGTGGTGTTTACAAAGTTTTAAATAGGCTGTTTCCTTAACATGGGAAAACTGGGGTAGATAGGCAAGGTGAATATTTATTCATTCTTTCTCATATCATAGGGAATGGAGGATATCAAATACACAGGCCAGGCAGAAATTCTGAAACACAGGAAAAGATGCCCCACAGCACAACAATTACTTTGTGGCACTTATCACAGGACACTGCAGAGGCTAAAAATAAAGCCAGTTCAAAAAGAGATTAGAGAAACTAATGGGGGAAAGGCCATCAAGGACTCCTAAACACAGAGCTGGGAAGTAACCTTCATGCCAGGAAGTCCCTGGACAGCAGTTTGCTGAGAAGGTATAGTCACAAAACAATCACTGTGCACTTGCCAGAATCCTATATTCTTTTCTAAACCAAGCCTCAGCTACTGGCTGTCCTTGGAGCACAGTTCAGATGTCTTCTTAGAGCAGCCCCACCATGATCAGCCACATCTTGAATACAACATCCCAGAACTCCTGCCTGCAGCTCAGACGGGGCTTGCCCAGGCTTTCTGCACAGGAGCTTCTGTTCCCACCTCCCACAGGGAAGAAATCCCACAGAGACCCATGTGCTGACCTGGGATTGGAGGTGACTTGCTCAGCATCAGGGAGGGTGAAGTCCAAGTTTGCAAATTCTTTTTCTCTGGAAAAAAAAAAACAACAAAACAGCAGCAACAAAAAAACCAAACCAAACCAAACCAAACCAAACCAAACCAAACCAACCAAACAAACAAAACAAAACAAAAAGAAAATAAAAAAATAAACCAAACACCAAAATAAAGCAAGCTACATGAACAACTGCCATTGCCCCTCAATGACAGGCATAAAACCAACCTGGATAAATCAAGATCAGCTGTACTGTATTTGCCCATATTCCCTTCAGCCCCATATCTCCATCTAGCTGCCAGGATAATCCTCTGTAGATCAAGTAACACTTTATGAGTTGGACTGATGTGGAATGACTGATGGGGACTGTGGTTTTGGCTGTGTTGCTCCACACTCCCTCTAAAGTCATTAATTATGCCATCTGACACTATCAGTGCTCTCAAGTTGATATTTGTGAGGTAAATGATGAATTTCCTCTCCTCCTGATAGCTCATTAGCACATGTTTTATTATGGGGAATTTTGCTGATGAATTAATTATTCAGGCAAAAATATTTTTGTGAGCAACTTCATTTACTTACGTATTTGTTTTATCTTGGACATGTCATTTCTGTGGCCTGAGAAAAGTAATGGCTGCATGTCTAGAAGGTGGCTACCATCTTGATACGAGTAATGTGCTGTTTTTCTCTTGAGAGGAGGCAGAGTCACAGCAGTATCTCTGCAGAAAGACACCCAGGGAGCAGTATGTTTGCATTCTGGGCAGAGAAAACCAGTCCAAATGGCTGCTTTTGAGCTGCCCCTTCTGTCACTCAAAGGCAGCTTCTCCCTGATTTACTTGAGCTTAAGCAGCTGCTTCAGCCCATTTTACCAAACAGTTTAGAGAACACAGCTTGCCCAGGCTCTGGAGTCTATTTTATTTTGACTCTCCAGTCTGTTTTATTATTATATTAATCCATAATTATTATTCCACAAGTCTTGACCCATGTTATTTGTCCTCTGAAAATAACAGAAGGGATACAGGCATCCCACATACCATTTTAAAATAGTTACTGAAAATACTACTTTTTGGGAGAGGTTTCTCATGGTAATCACTATCTTTAAGAAGGTGCCTGCCAGTAGTTCAGAAGAATTATAGACAAAGTCAGCCACCTGTCATATCTGCATTTCTTCACAGATACCACTGTGTCATGAGTGTCTCAGGGCATCTCATCCAGCAACATCTTGACATTTTGTGGGCTTATTTTTTAAGTATCTCTGTTCTGCTAGGAAAGCTGTCTTGTCTGTGGGAAGGTTATGAGTGGAGAAGGTGCCATGCTGATAGACATTAATGGAGCAGTTACCAGGAAAAAACTGAACGGCATTAATGTGTCCAGATAGAAAAATGTCTGTATTTTGATACCGAAAGAAAAACAAAAAATTCAAACCTATTCCCATCCTGAAGGCCAGGCCCTGGTGAAAATAAAAATTAACAGAAAAAAGAAGATGCTTGAGCTTTTCAGAGCATCATTAACCCTAAGCTCTGAGTGACTAGTAATGTCAGACTCCACACAGCGCCTTGCAGCCTGTGAGAACTGTAACAGCTGGCAGGACCATGGTTCCAAAAGGCACATTTTCTGCTCAGCTGGCTCTCCTGTCCTCTTTTAAGGAGGACAGAGGTAATAACAAGGGTAGGACAAACTCTAGCAAGGCTCTGATCCCAAGTTCTGCACAGGTGAAGAGTGCATCAAAAAAGCAAGCTTCAGGAGTGAATGAATATTTTCTTCTGGCACCAAAAAGGTGTCAGAAAAGAATGGGAGAGATGGAGACTGCTTAAAAGAATGAGGAATGAAAGGGAGCAAAAAAGATGACAGAAGCGAGATCAGCAAATTAAGAACCCATGGAGTCCAAGCAATCAAATTCCAGCCTGAGGATAAATGTAACTCTGCCCCACTTTAGATTAAATGGGGTCATTGTATATTACATCAATTTCTTACATCTGCGGTTTAACCTGTGACAGTCAAAGACTGCAATATCTCCAGAAGTCAAGCAGTCACTGAGGATCTTGTGCATCTGAACAGCACTGGATCTGCTCAAAACTATGCACTTTACAGTTTGTGCTTTCTGTACCTACAGATATTCAGCATCCAAAAGCCCCTGCCATGCATGTAACGAACTTCTTTGCAGTGTTCTGCTCTATTTCAACTGTTTTTTCCTGCCTGGGTAATTACTGGGAGGCACTATTTCCCTTAATAATAAGGCTATCCTGCATGTCTTTCTAATGTCCCTGCCTGCTCTGTAGCATGAGAGGCATGCAGGAGAACTGGCAGGCAAGGCTGTAGCTCCACCAGCCTCACAGCAGCGAAGTCCAGTGTGTCATCTACATCCCCTTCTCTGTTTCCACCTCTTGCGGGAAGGTGTGTACAACAGGGGTAATTCTTATGACATGCAAAAATATGGCAGAAATTTGGGAGAAGACCTCTGCGCTGTTTTATTCTCAAGCCTTTATTGGTGATTGGACTCTTTTCAGTCTGATGCCCAGAGCCCAGCTTACAGGGTGCACAGCACTCGCAACAATGCTGCTCCAACTCTGAGCCTTTTGAATAGATGTTCTGGTTTTTTTTCTTGAATATCCCTCAAACATTTCCCAGACCTAATATGACTTTGAAAAATAGCTTCAGCCTTTGCTTGTATTGGTTTTCTTTGTAAAACCATTTTGTGTGTGTTCACTAACTAAGTTGTATCATAAGATCAAGTCATTTCCCTAGGAAATTCTTAAGGTAAGCATTCAAGGATCCGCCGCAAAGGCAGCTAAAAAGCAAGGGGGGAAAATAATCCCTCTGTAAACCATAGTATGTTTTTAAATGAGTAACTGTGATTTAAAAGTTTTCAGGTTGCAGAGGGAGACATATCACAGAATACCTCTGCCCTTCATTCTAATTAAATGTATGTTAAATAACATTAAAAAAAAGAAAAAAGCATCTCAAGATCCTGTCCAAGTAACTGGGGGCTACAAGTCAGCATATCTCAATTAGTTCCAATGACACTGCGCTACTTTACACCAAAGGAGGTTTTGACTTGCCTGTCTTTACCAGTTTCTGTTCCACTCACACAGACATAAACTAAGAGCAGCTAATGGGTAGCATGCCAATTAATAACATGGTGTTGCTTTATGCGTGACATATTGTACCATGTATTGATTTTTAATTTGCTCAAACTAGCATTTGTCATACAGGGTGAAAGTCTGATGTGAGAAATAGCCTTTTCATTTTCTCTGACAACTATTAACACTGAGCTAGTCTTCAGTGCTCAATGCCGCAGGCAACTGCTCCTGCCAAAAATAAATGCAAAGACTGAGGAGAGAGACAGTTTGTAAAATTAAACTATGTCTCAAAAGTGAATAAATCAGAACAGAGAGGCACATCCTTAATTCCTGGAGACAGGAGGAACGTCATGGTGACTGTTTACCTCTGATGAGTGAAACAGAACCTAAAACATTAAGATGGGGCTTTTCTACTGCCAGTGGGATAATGCAGCTATAATGGGGGCAAATGGACTTAAATTAATCCTGGAGCCATAGATTAAGAATGAAGTACAACAGTCTTGTAGTAGTACACAATCACATCATAGTCTGTACTTAGCATCATAAAGACCATCAACCTGAGTAAAGTCCCACCACCAAAATGCATATTGGGCAGGTAGCTGTGAAAGCTGACAAGCAGTCCCAATAAAATGCAAGATACAAAGAAAGACAGAAATGAGATTACTATGCCCCCCAAATAGCTCCAGAGTGTATTGTGGCCTCATTAGTCACCTCGCTCATAAGTGAGATAGAGACAAATGTTCTTCAGCTCAGCTCCTCAGCTGAAGGCACTGGTATTAAGCTAATCACAGCCAGTGGGAGGTCTGGCCTGGTACTATAATCTCTCAAGGCAACTGAGAAAGAAATGGAAATAAATAAAAAAGAAGAGGCCCAGATCATCATCATATTCCTGGCTTGGTGCAGTTTTCAACTCAGCAGATGAAATCGGGTGAGCCAGGTGGTTTTGCAGAGCTCTATTTTCCTATTTCAGCCCAAGCCAAAAGCATCTGCCAGCTAATCTACACTGACTGACCCCAATTTATCCTGTGAATGGATATCAGGTATGCATCAAGTGCTGTCACTGGCATTGGTCATTGGAAATCAACAGAAATTCAGATAGATTTATCTGGTTTTGAAAACAATAAACCCTTTAGCTTTCTGAAGGTTGGAAGACTCCCAAATGTCTCATGTTGTTACTGCTTTCTTGTTGTTAGCATCTCTTTTTATGCTATGAGGTGTTTGCAAACACAGTCCTCCTGAGGCTTCAGAAACATTAAAGGTTCAACTATTTATTCCCTTCTTATTATAGGGTATAATTTCTTTGCAATATACAAGGATCATTTATAAAATGATGTGGTGGACTTTGTATTTAAAGGTCTGTACAGAGAGGATAACACCCACTGCTTGAGTAAATACTGAGGTCCCCATAAGTTACTGCATAGCTTAGATGCAGCTGTACTATGCATCATTATTGCCAAGAGCATCAAAGGTTCCGCAGGATGTTGGGGAGAGAGAAGAAAAAAGGAAAAATAAAAATAGAGTAATAGAATGATTAGCAAATCAGACATTCACATGTGAGCTCAAAATTAACTGCTTTGTAGGTTCAATCAGAGATCCCACCTTGTGTCAGGAGCACATGCATTTTACATTGATCAAAGCAGAGCTTTGAGTACTTGACATAGGAGATGAAATATAGATCTGTGATTTGCAAAGTAAAAAGACAACAACAGCAATAATGAGACGTCAAAATAGATCTGGTTGTCACACTCCTGGGTGCAACAATAGTGATACCTTATCTTGTGGCAGAGATGAAAAGACAGGGAATATGAGCTCATTACTGTAACAATTACTTTAATAAGCATGTAAAAAGGGTATTTTGTGGGGGTTTTGCTGTTTCTTGTCATATTTGGTGTTAATTTTCCTTCTGATTGATCAACAACATTGATAAATAATGCCTTTTACTAAAATGCACAGTATGAGCAAGATTTTTAGAAGTAACTTGTGATGTTTGGATGTCATGCTAGCACCATCTCTAAGCAGACAGTGACAGACCCATTTGGCTCTATCTGCACTCTGAGTTTGCTGTAGGACAAGGAAAAACTTAGCTAATACCTTTATATGTGAATCTGCTCCTAGGAGATGCTGGACCTGCTAGACAGGCCATGTTGTTTCATGGCTTGCAGAGCAGAGATGGACTATGTCCAGCTTGCTTGGCAGGGGAATTCCTGTCTGTCTGCATCCTCCTCTGCTGCTAAATACTAATGCCTATGCCTCTTCAGAATGGGCAACTCAACAGCCCCCCAAAATAACCCTTTCTAGGGAACTCGGACTGAGAATGGAAAAACGCAACAGTACAAATGTCAATAATCAGCTCAAAAGATTTCTCTCCACTGCTTCAATAGCTACCAACCACAGTGCAACCCAACTTCTGGGGGATCTCTGATCCTGAGCTTTCCCCCAATGCACATCTCATGATAGAAATGACTACATTGTGAAGGAAACACAGCAAACAGAACAACTGTTAGTGCTGAAGGAGATCTAAAAACTTCAGTTAGCATCAATTTCTCTTGCCGTAAAGTTCAGAAATGTCCACTGACAATAGGTGGCAGAACTCACAGGCCTATTCTTTTGCTGACCAACTCCCATGTAAATTCTGTTGTTTAAAAAAATACCCTATACCTCCAATAAGTATAAAATTTGACTCTTAATTAGGAAGTTTATGCATTCAGAAAAAAATGCTGTGCAAATGTGAAGTATTTTTATTAGCATTTAATGGAGAATTGAGTGCTATATTAACACTAGAAAATGGACTGCATTATTTTTATATTGCAATATGCAAATATACTCATTGTTATTGCAGAATAGGAGACTGAATTTGCTAATGTGTTTTAATAACATTTTTTATATTTCTCCAACAAAAATACCCATTAAAATACCACTCAAAGGGCACAAAGGCTGCAGACATCTGAAATTAATTTTGGGTTTTTTTTTAAAGCAAGTTTTAAAAATTCAAATCTGCATTTTTCTGCTTTTACAAATAGCCCACCAAATCAATATTTCAGGAAAGTGAATCAATATTTCAGTACACTGTGATATAAAGTAAAAAAATATTGGTCTATTAACATCTTTTTATTAGCATGTCAATTGCGGTGCACAGAATTTGCACATATGGGTGAAGAAATTGTTTCCTGAAAATGTGCAAATTGCTACTACACTGAATGTAAATGAAGTGCTAATTGCTCTTTGCAAACAATATTTATGCAAATTATGCCCTACTATTACATAGCAGTATGGAGTTTACATTCGTCGCATTTTTTTCTCCATCCATTTGACAGTGCCTGGACATCAGGACTTTGGTTATTATGCACTTTCTTTCCAAGGCATTTTATGGAGAGGTGAATGGATGAAGAATGGGAAAGGACTTGCAGACAGCAATATACCATGACCTAGAGGGGCAATAAATCTTAATCTGCTCTGTTATTCTATTGTAAATTATTTGCAATAAATGATTTATATAAAATTTGTCTTTTATTCTGTTTTCCTGTTGACCCACAATATGTTGGGAAATTCTCTAGAAAACTAATTTTAAAAAACCTTCTGTTCTCAAAAATATACAGAAAATATTTTAAAGTAACAAGCAGCATCAGGCGAACATTGAATTCAAATAGATATATTTGAAGTTCAGAGGGTTTTTTTACTGATGTTAACCTGGTTTTAAAAGTTCACTTCTTTCCTTTTTTTTCCCATTAATATATCATTGATTTGGAGAAGTCAGCATACCTTGTTTAGAATTTCCCAGTCATGAGTAACAAGAGCCTTTAATCACTTAATGAATGTCTGCTTGGTAATATTCATGAGCATCAACTGGTAACTGGCATTTTGAAACCTCAGAAATCCCCTGTACATTTACCAATATTGTATTTTCTGAGATGCAATCCTTCTGTACTTGGTATTATTAGTTATCTCACCCACTTCATCAGTGTTCAGATTAGCCTTTTGTAGTTTATTTTACTAACATTTATTCTATGATATATATTTCTTTTCTTTTATGGTGTTTTTTGTTGGGCACCAGAATTTCAAAATTTCAAGGCCCCTGGCAACTCCCTCCCGAAAACATAAGGCAAAATATTCAGTGAAAGGTGCTGAGTTTACATTTTTTCAGATTGAATGGATGGGACACACCACCATAGCACTGGAAACTCAGAAACGATGCAATTTTAAAATAAATAATGTTGGAGAAAGGGAACAAATATGCCTGGGTGAGCTGGCCAGGACTCTAACAAATGATGGGAAATAGCTTTTATTACCCTCCAGAAGTGGGAGAGGGAGTCTGTGAAGTACAGCTCTTGTAAGAGGCACATAAAACCTCTTCCTCCAGCCTTAGAGATTGCTCTTCTGCCTCCAGGACTATCCAGTCCTCAGATATTTTCCAGGAAAATTCTCAGACATTGCTGATATCTAGCTCTAGTTCAGCAACTGGCATTTCTTAGGGCACAGATATATAACTGAGTCCCCCTGACCCCATGAGTTACCTCACCCCAGCTGAGCTGCAGCAGCTGCTTCTGTCCATACCATAAAATACCTTAATTCAAACACCTTAAAAGGTTTGAAGTAGAACTCTCCTTAGAGCGCTTTAGGCTAATGCGGTTTACACAAACCAAATCTCCTTTTGTCTTCCCAGTCCCCTCCTTCTCGATGCTGAACACAAACTGTTTCACTTTTACCTGCGTTTGGGACCACAGAGCCTCTTTAGGGCTGGTTTGACTTCAATTTTAGGTAGCTGCCTCCAGCAAAGCCAATCTGCACAGGATCTTCATAGTGACAATGTATAAACAGACTTCCCCACATCTCATCAAATCTATCTTGCATGAATATGCAAAAAAGAGTTATAATGCTGCAATCTAACTGTCATTTGGAATGGGCTTGGCAATCCCTAAGGAGTTTTCGAAATCCCATTCCTTAATTTTCTCGAAAGATCCTGACCTGCTGCTGGAGGTGGGTCCTCTGGTAACACATAACTACTTTCAGTGAGTCAGACTATGTTTATGATCACATTTTTAATTACTTCAGAAAACATATGTCAATGCTCATTCTTCTTCAGATCAAGGAATGTTGTGAGAGTTGGGAGCCATATGGCTCTCATCTACAGAGAGGGAAGAGGTGTGTTAAATTCCTCACTCTATTAGCTCCCAACAAGATCAAATTTACATCCAAGGCTGGGCACGGTTTTGATGTCAGCAAGACAAGGGCTGAGACCCACAGCCTGCACAGCATGTGCATCCCTTCAAGCTGCATGGATCTCCAAATGCGTATCAGAGCTGCAGGGCATCACAAGCCTGGTTTGCCACCCCTGCTACAGCAAGCACAGCCCTGTCTGCCCACTTTACCTGTTTCAATGAATGCTTAAATTTGAGCAGGTTGTGCCAAACACTTGTCAACTGCTTAAGCATTCTGTATAATTTGGGTAGTTTAGTCTGTTTTCTGAGTGGGTATATCCTCTTTGAACCTAGAAAGAGATGTGAGACAAGCAGAGAATGAGTTGCAGCCTGAGAAATTGTCACTGGAGTTTAAAGTCATGGTTTAAAACTATGGCTCAGAGGCTTCACAGTTAGTTTCCACTATTCTGAATACCTAAATGAGACTTCCCAGGGTCAGCAGCTTTGACATTTGTCATTCCAGGTTCATTGAAGTACACAACTCATCTGCAAAGGCAAAATCATCACTTTCTCAACAGATGAATAACACCAATGCAGTATTCCATCTAGCAACAGTAAGGTGATACTACATGCAATCACAACCCCATCCCATCTTTTCTGAAAGTAATTGTTTCACTCTTGCTTTTCTTCTCTGTCAAGGAAGACACAAAGCAGAGCAATCTGGGTTCAACCCTTTCTCAAGCACCCAGGACACAAGTGCTGGCAGGACTTTCCCACACAGAGGGAAGATGAATGGTTGTAGAGATGTCACAAAGGGCACACTTTGATCTTCATGGTTTTATTATTACTGGTGATCTGTGAGAAGGCAAAGGTGTTGTTTGCTCTCAGACCTGAGATTGAATTTCTAATGCTGGCAGTTAGGGAGTTAAAAACTCAGTCACATCCTTGGGAACACACAGCATCTCTTATGGCAACCAGAGGAATACAATGACATATTGCTATTATTAAAGCTGATTTTCTGAGTACAGCTGCAGTTTAAAATACATGTACTAATAACAATCTTTAGAGCCTGATAAAGCCAGTCTCCTCCTGAATCAACAGCTTCCATATAATTTTGACAGATGTCATATTCCCTAATACCTCTCTCACTGGTGTAAAAACAGTCGCCCACACACAAACACAGACATGCCTCAATGTCAAAGCGGCTATTTGGGATTTGCACTGCAGTCACTGAGAACAAGTTCGGACCCACAGTGCCCAAGTGCAAGAGAAAAACATTTTTTTCCAAACATGTGAATAGTTTATTCTCCCATGACAGGGCCTCCACTCTCACCACCCAGGAGCAGGGGGGTGCTGCCAGTTCCACTAGCAAAGCTAGGATGTCAGTCTTCCAGCATATGCCAGCTCCCAGAATCATCATCCCACTGCTGCAAACATCCACAGTGGCAACAGGAGAGGTCTCAGAGACAGGAGAGCATAAAACAGGTCCACACCCGAGGTGGTGTTTCATAATTAGGATTGCTTAATTCATTCTCTTTTTGCTCTCTGTGAGCTACCTTGCAAGGGTGTTCTCCCTCGCATGAATTGCCATCTGCTCCTTCCAGTTCACCAGAAGAGCAACTTCAAACCCAAGCAGCTTCACATTCCTTCTTGTTTCACTGAAGTGATTTAGGCTTTCAGGTTATCAATATACTTTTGAAAATAAATCAAGGGGAGGAACTAGTTATAAAAATGCAGTCCCCTCGTGACCCAGGCATTGCAAAGGAAGGAGCTGTTAGATGCCCAGACAGTAGTGGGATTACCTACTCCACAGAAGAGCCCCTGCCCAGTGCCAGGGGATAATTAAGCAGGTGGGAATGGGGTACCTGAAATCTAAGAGCTTTGAGATAGAAGCCATCTGAATGAATTGAAAGAAAACGCCCTGCATTTTGTTGCTGTGATGTTAATTCCTGACCATTGGGAGAAGATTGGGTTTGTGCTTAATGGATATTGCAGAGGCTGTTTGCACTGCTTTTCTTTCCCCTGTCAGGCTGCAACTGTATTGCTTTGTTTGACTTTGCAACAGAAGTTGTTAACAAAAATGGGTTGCTAGTAGTGCTGTTTTGCTGATGTAACTCAGGATCTTCAATCTAATGATAACTCCTCCACTGTAGGATAGAATTTGGAGGCAAAACTGTCAAAACCAAGCATGCAAAATTCCAAAACATTGGTTAATTGATAGAATTCATTCAAATGACAAATTGGACTTCAGGGGTTTATTTATTCCAGTAAAGCCTGCCTCTTTTCTCCACTGCTATTTCTAAACTGTAATCCTGGAAATGTTTTAAAACAAATATACAACCTATTCATCACTGTTGGCAAACATCCACCAAAAGCCAAAGTTAGCCTTGGCTTTAGTTCTAGAGCAAAAGCACAAATGACTCGCTTCCAAAGGGAGTTGTAACTCTAATTAGCCTCAACTTCTAACATTTTGCAGAACATAATTTCCAAAGCCACTGTTTCCTTTACAACTTTTGAGTTTCCAGCCAATGATTACAGACTAAGCCATTTGAATAAGTTTGGAAACTTTGTGCTTTCCCCAGTATACTTAGTGAAGCTTGGATAGGGTCCCATATCGTTCCTTTAGAGGAGAGTTTTTTCTTCTCTTCTAAGAACCCCAGCAGATATTCATTGTGACTGGAAAGGGCCAGAAGCCTCAGTAAAACATCCCTTCACAGAGTGTTTCCTTGGTCATTAAATCTACTCCACCACAGGGCTGTCTCCCAGCATCCCATGGACTTTTCTCCTTAACCAAACTTTATAGAGTTTTTTGCCTTTTCTCTTCCATAAAAGGGGAAGAAAGGAGAAGGAAGGAAAAATACATAAGCTAAAAGGGCTCTCAATGGCTAAGGGCCAGCTTGTGGAGTTATGCAATAGATAATTTGCCTTATAAAATCATATTGGCCATAGACACAAACTTTAAAAGCTTACTGGGCTTCCCTTTCTTTTATCATCTTGCCTGCGTGTTTCTATTCACCCCATAACAGTACATAACTGGACTTCACCTCCACATATGGAACATTTAAAACAATTTCAGCACTAATTTCTCTTGGCTGAGCTTTATGTTGGATAAATTTTTTAACCTCTTTAGTCACCTGTCTATGGAAGAGAACACATTACCCAAACCACAACAATGTATTCAATGAAAAATATCTCCTGGTTGACATATCTGGGGGATTTGTTTGTTTTATATAATGTAACCCAGGTAGGTAGACATCAGTCAGCCATCTGTTTTCTATGCTAAGGAGTTCCAGTCTATTTTATTGTTGCTCTATTTGCCATGTTTTATATTTCTCTTCCCATTTATATAGGATGTAGAGTACAAATACAAAAGCTTTCACACTAAGAATGAGCCTCAAAGCTCAGGCTCCTCATCAGTGTGGCAGTAAATCCTCCCTTCTAGGAGACAGAGGAAGGTTTATGAACAAGAGTTTTGCATTTCCACAATCTTCCTCATATTCCCTGTTTTCAATGCAAACTTCAGAGACTTTGGTTACACCCTGTTTCAGAATAGCATGAGAATGAGTACCCTTTCCCAACCTGCTCTAAGAAGCAGCTGTGAGGCACCTACATTTCCCAATGTGGGACTGACTAAAGTCCCTTCTTACACCATCGGAAAAGCAGCAGTTTTGCTCTCATTGTTCCTGCAGCGGGGTTCATATGGAGAATGCTCAACAAGCCGCCTCTGGGTGAGCTTGATTTTGTACATTCTATGGTGCTGTCTCCGTTTCAAATAAAAAACATTTCAAACTGAAAACATGTAACTGTTCTTTGTGTCTAGAAAACACAATGCTACAGCATTTGTAAGATGCAAAAGCCTTTGTCTCTAAATGTGTACCTACAAATATCTTAACCAAGCATTCAGCAACTCACTATTGTTTCTCCCACAGCAGCAGAAACTGCCTTGAATTTGAACCTTGGAAGCCAGGGAAATGTGAAGTGGATACAGGGGGAGAACATATTCCCCTCCAGCTGACAACTCAAGGTTACTTCTGAAGTAAATAAAGCGTTGCTAAAGAGATTTCTCTCTCTTTCCTAATAACAAAGTTACAACATGCTGAATTAGACTGCTTTTCATTATAGAAGAGCTGAACAGGTCGGAGGGTGAGCAGGTTCAATTTGTTGCTTCAGTGTATGAGTGCCAAACAGTTTTCTGTTATGCTGAGGGAATTAAACTAACCTTCTATCTCCACAAGTGCAGACCACATAGGATAAAGAGGAAGGCAGGAAAATTCTCCCGGCTTCGCTTTCTGCTAAGTATCTCCCTATTTTCATGGGCTATATTGGTTTCGAGGAAGGACCAAGTAACAAAATTCAGATCTCTAACACCGCCTCCTTAAAGGAAGAATAAAAAGCACTCAGAGACAGTTACCCCTGATACGATATGACAGCTTCAACTGACTGAGTGTAACCAAGAGCAGCTGAAGACCCCAGGTCCTGTTCCAAGTAGCCAGGCAGCATCTGACTGACCAACACATATCATTTACTGCTGTCCATATCTGTAGATCAATTCTTCCTTTTGCATCTTGCAGGTTTTTTCCTGAAAAAACAGGCGTATATAACTCTTTAGGTTGTGGTGTCATACCACCCACTCCAAAGCAAAGAGTGCCAGGAAAGAACTAAAGGTGCATATTTATCTGTGAGATCATTCAGTAGCTGCACAGTGACAGAGAGCATCGCACATGCAGAAAAGTCTCCTGTGAAGGAGCTTATATTATCTCTATGTGTTGGTAGGGAACAAACACAAGAATCTTTCTCTGACATCTGTAACACTCAATAGGTGTCACTGACACTTTTCTTCTTTCCAGCAGAATTTGTACCTACTGATGAAAAAGAAAATTAAAATTACCCATATTTATTGATTTTGCCCTCTAGGTCTAAATTCCAGCCTTCAAGGTATGTACTGAATTGCCCTTTACAGCAATAGCAAAATCTGTCTGCCTTCCTGCTGGCTTTCCCAGCTTCATGCTATGTTTCCCTGTGTTGTACCTGTATACTTAAATGACTGTTCAAAAGCACAGCTGTGCCCTTTTAATGGTTCACTGCCTTTTGAAGGGGAGGTCCTGCTCTCTCAAACCCATCAGTTCTTTTCTCACGTTCTCCTTTCCATTCTCCTGCTGTTTTCCTTCACTTGCTCTGGTCCTCAGAGGATCTCTTGCTGATCTTACATAACTAGCAAAAAATTGAGGAGGGTAAAAGGCCAGTAAATTTACATATATATGTATATATAAAATCTTTATATCTTTATAATTCACTCTAGATGAGCAAGTTGAATTGGCTCAGTGAAGAGTCAGAGAAGCACTAGATCTAGCTCAAGGGAGGAGGCAAGGCCACAGCACTAAGTTTAGGAGTAGGGGAAGTGGAGTAGGACTGGCTCTGCCATCAGCAGCAGCAGCAAGTCAGTTCAGCCCTATTGACAATCCATACAGAAAAGGTTCTTCATTAGGTAGGCTAAAGGAGCCAGGCACAACAGGCAATGAAAATAGGCCCGTAACGATCTAGGCCACTGGCTAGAAATTTATGCCACTGTCCTGGCAGCCACCTGCCTTCTCCACAACAGGTCTTCCCTCCCTGAAGTCCCAGCCCTTAAATCCAGCACTGGAGGGAGTGAAGGACTTTGCCATTAGTAAAAGGTCAAAACAAGAATGACTATTAAATTTATGGATAACAGTGAAATGGGGAAAGCCAGGATCACTGGAGGTCAAGGAACTGGAATAAACAATTCCTTGCTGAATTTTTTTAGAGCATTCAGAGGTTGCATGGAAAAAAACAATTAAGTGGTATACTTGTTGTGGCTAATATTTTAAGTTTGCTTTAATAGTCCTTTACACTATTATGATCAGAGCTGTGAGTGCATAAATATCTCTATCTGTTCAACATTTTCTTCTTGACAGGCTAGTTTTCTACCCACAGAGATATTGATGAGATACTCTTGTGCTTCAGATATGTGCATTTTTCTGCATTTTCAAATAGGAACCACTATTATCTTTTTGCAAGCTGAATATTTTTTATACATCATTTACCAGTGACTAATGTGTGCCTCAGCCGTGGGCTCCAAGGACTGTCATTCATCTTCCGTAATGACCGCAAGTTCTTAAACAACGCTGGCCGCAAAAGATGATCACTGAAGATTCTTAGTTACAGCAAATGAAAACAGAGCAGAATGCATATTGACATTTTTCACTTTTGGAAACAAATAAAAAAAAAAAAAAACAACCTCCTTTCTCTGGTGTGAAATGCAATATAAAGTAAAAGAAGGTTTTAAATAATGTAAAAATATATTGGTTTTTAATTTCTGTTTCTAAAGCCAGTTCATCATCTGGAAAAAGCCAGTAGCTTCAGTGAAAATCAAAAATATCTACAACAATAAACCTTCCAGTGTGCCTTCTGTCTGTGATTTTTACTGCCACTGAGTATTTTCTATATAAAGATTATAAGCAACAACATTTGTACATATACTTAGGACAATGACACTGTGGGCATAGGATGCAAAAATTTAACATTAAGCCAATGCTTCCATATGAAAGCAAATTGCAGCAGTTTTCTGCAGCAAAAAAAATGTATTCTTTTAAGAAGTCAGGTTAGCCATACAGCTTTTCAAAGCACTGCATTGCAGAAGCTTACCAAGGTTATGTCAGAGCATGCAGCCATGTCTCCTGAATGGAAGTTAATGAGCAATGAAATCACCTCTTGAGTTAAACATGAGGAAGAACGATGATATTACAAACAGAGCATATCCTTCAGGCCACACAAGCTGAATTTTGGAAACTCTTCCCAAGTTATGCCAGTCAGTATGCTCAAGAAATATATTCTGAGGAGTTCCCTGGAAAGTAGGAAGCTACTAGGTCCCTACAAACATATTTTATTTCAACCATTGCCTGAATCATTCCCAGTGACAATATGGGCTCATTTTTCACATGTTCCTAATGATTTCAAGTGCTCTATTTGGCCTTGATTTTCATGGGGAGGAAGCTCAGTGCTTGTTTGGATGTATTCTTACAAGTATTTCCTCTTCTACAGTTTTACTGGCAGCTCACCAAATAGTTTCCCTAGCGCCAAATAGGTTCCAGCTATGCAACAATTTTTCCACATGCTTTGAGATGCTATAAACAGCTTTATCTCCATTCTGTGTCTTTGGTTTGAGTTATTTTTCAGTATCTTTCCTCCTATTAATAAAAAGCAAAGGAGTGATAAATGTCTATTTTACACAATACACATCACTGTATATGTATATTGCTGCTTCCAATGATGCAGCCACCTCCTGCTGCGTGCAGGCTCTATACAGCCTCTTCCTATAAATAGGCAAACCCACAGACACCATAAGCCCAGGGAACATTTCTTCAGCTGCATTGTCCAGGTGACAGAGAAGGCTGTCTGCAGGGAGACACCAGAGCCAAATCTAAACAGAAATTTCCTTACCTTCTTTGGAGATATTACCTTTACTAATGTTCATGGAAGTGCACCCCACTCAGGTGTGTATATAATCAGTAGCATTACAGATTATATTGGTATCAGATGATTACATTAATTGTCATACTTTTCTTGTGTAAAACTTGGATAATACGTAGTTTCTGATTTCAAGTATCTCAGTTTGCTGTCTCAACAATTTCTATCTATCTTGTTTCTGATGTCCTTAAATACCTGCTCTATCCACCTTTCCATATCTGTCTGTACAAGCATGGCCATATGAGGGAAGAGTGCCTGATGAAGACTTTTTTCCTACATACACAGACAATTTTCATTGCTTTTGGGTGCAGACATCCACAGCAGCAGATTAAGATGAACATTTTCCAAGATGATGAGTAATTCAGAATGATTTATTTACGGGTTATATACCTACAATATCTTTGAGAGCTCAAAGAGGTTGGATTTTGGGGACTGAGAATTTGGAGACTGAAGACCATGGAAATTCAAAGCCCCTGAGATAAACTTTTCCCACCTTTAAAAGTTACTAATTGAAAAATGTAATTGTAATAACGCATGTTTTCCCATTACCACTTGTGAGCATGTTTTCCCAGGTTTGTTCCTCCAAAATACAGTCACTGATAAAGACGGATTGCTTTTGACAAGGAACATCAGTCATTTTCAGAAATCTGATGAGGCAATTTTGTGCTAAGACACTTTTGCATGAGCCCAACAAATGCTGAGCTTGGAGAACTGCCTTGCCTGCATGTGTGCTTTGTAGAGTCAGTAATATGTACCTTGAGAGTATTTAATGTATAGTAACAACATTATTTATGGCATCTGGAGTTTTACATGGCTAAAATAATTACTGTGATAAATGCCAGCAATATTTTAAAATTAACATTGATTTTTCCTTTGATTTAGAAGCAGAAGACACTAAATTGGCAAAGATGGGATTGCAGTAAATTATTTTGTTATTTAGGGTAAGATTTTGCATAGCTGATGGACAGAGGGGTCTGTATTTTCATGCTGAAGTCAGTTGGTTTTATTGATTTGTGAAGTGGTAGATTGGCCACAGGATCAGGTCTGGAAACTGTTTTCCCCATTCACCTCCAAACTGATTTCAGCTTCAGATTTTCCTCCTGCTGTAGGAGTCAACAAGTCTTCTGTGCCTTCTCTAGCCGACAGGTAAGTCCCCCTCCATCTATTCCTCCTTTACTGTGGTAACATCATACAATCAGTATCAGCAGAGAGTCTCAAGAAGAGTCTCCATCTTTTTTCAAACCACTTCCAAAGCACATGAGTGTAGGCTGTAACTCTTGTCAAAAAAGATTTGTACCACCTGGAGGTCACCAAAGGATTAGTACAAGTAATGGGCAGTTTGGAAACCATCATCACTATCAATAAAAGAGCAAAACTGAACAACTGCCTCCAAGGAAACAGGTTTAGACTCTACCATGGACTGCTCTGGTGTTCCAACAGGTCATTTGCAGCCCAAGTGACTCTCTGCTGTTGTTAGTTCATCTTTTTCCACAAACTACAAGTCTTTAAACTCAGAGAAAATAATAATAATAATGGTTTCTTTCTTTTACCAAACACATGATCCGACCTATATTTCAGCCCTTCTCCTTCCTTCAGGATCACATAGCTGTAAATACCAGCTGTTCCTTGTAATCAGTGAATTATTACTAACATGTAAACTTCATTATAAAGCCAATACTTAATTATATACAGGGAGAATTTGTCATCCCTGTAAATCAGTGAATAAAAGGAACTCATCTTTCATATGCATGTCAAAGAGCCATAGCTCATGCCCAGGAGAAATTGCAGGACAGTTTTTATAGCAATTCAGGCAAGGGACCCACAGTGTGCAGATAAAACACAACACATCAATGTAAGACTGCATCACAGCCTTGCTCAGTATTTTATTGCATGAATGGGGTGTGGGTGGCTATGAAGAGTTCTTCAGGTCCTGCAGAGCCATCAACAGACTGCAGATCTCCTATGGGTTCCTACACAGGTTTCTTTAGCACATGGAGAAAACAGGCTGCAAAGAGCAGGAGAAGGAGATGGCACTTATCATGTCCATCCTTTTAGACATTGAGTTGTCCAGGTTACGGACTCAGTCCATAGCCTGACTCTTTACTCAGTCATGTACTCTGCCTCTGAGCCCTGCACACAGTCCTTGTTACTGTTAACAAAGAATTGTCTATCCTGTTTCAAACTGAGCAAAAGTTCTAGGCATTGAATGGAATCACCAGATACCTGATATAATCATATATTCAGCTACAAGGTCTTCATTTAACCTGAACACCACCTGCAGGGCCTTTCCCTTTTCTCCTCAGGAATTACTCCTGTTTTGCATTCCAGAACACTTGTCACTCTGGTGAATATTAATTAAAAGTTGTAATTAATTAAAATGTCAATTAATTCCTTTTTTTTATTCTTCAGGGTAATCTCATATTCTATGCAAGACAGACAAGCGAGTTTACCAGAATGAAACAAAAAAATATCAGTGAAAGTACTGCATGTGTGTGAAAGAAATGATTTCCTGGCCAGCGTTTGGTCAAGGGAGAGAAAGGGTTAGGGGACACATCCATGAAGGCAGACAGACCAGCACATTGCGACAGTTTGGGGGCCACCTATGGCCAATTTATGAATTCCAGCTGTGATTTTATGAGCACTCTGTGCATTTACGAGTTGTGATGGTCATTTGTTGTATGCTCACAGCTTATGTTAAAGAGAGATGGGATTGTGCCTCAGTGACATTCTCTGAAATAGGTTGTCAGGGCCATAAACAATGAGCAGCTGTGCTTTAGCAGAACAGCATCTGTTTATAGCTCAGAAAAACTAGTTTTCTAAACCTAGATTCAGGGTAGAAACCAAGCAGGAAATCACCAGTTTGTTTGGTTACAATGACCACAAAGAAGGAAGCGGGGTGAAAGCTGAAACTAGAGGGTTTTTTCAGTGGAGTTAAAAGGTTTTTGCCTCAATGCAAATGTGAATGTAGGATGAAACTGCAAGAGTATGCAGAAGTGCAGTAATTACCATGACAAGCATGTGCAAAGGAGTTCATGCTGGGATAGCAAGAGCCTTGCTCTGTGGTATAGATTTATCCCAGGTGTTTCTGAAACAACAAAAAAAGATACGTTGGCCTATTGTCATATGGAAATTGAAAAGAAGTGAACTTTCTATCCAGAATGTCATCATAGCAGTATTTTTTTTTTAATATAATATGGGAATTCTTATCAATCCCTTCCACAGACATTGATACACTGCAGATAATCTTTAGCTTGTCTTGGAAGGAGAACACTAATCACAGCACTAGCTGTGGGAGTTTAATTATATAAGGATGAAAATTCCCATACATGTAAAATCAACATATTGGCATGTTTACCTGGAATTGTTGATCTTCTACTCTGTTATTGTTTTATTTCCTTTCAGAGTTCCTCAGAAACCATAGTTATTGTGCTTTGCTTCCTCCTCTTCCTCTCCAGAGGCAGTTCTTTCCACATAAAAGCAAACAATAAGTTGCACAGCATCCTCACCAAACATTATGAAACACTGCTTTGTATACCTTTCCTGTCAGTTCACGTAGATTATTCTATTGAGAGACCTGGGTTGCTTTTAAAAATGTACATTTGCCTTTAATAATAACTGAGTACAAAATACAGCACAATATAAATACAGCCTTTCCTTTCTTTTTTTTTTTTTGTGTGCATGTTTCTCTACAGTATATTTCTAAACCCAGTTGCACCATCACCACAGGCAGGATTTTTTTTACCAAAGCAAGACAGCAATGTGATTTTTGTATCTGAACAAGTCACCTTGACTCCTTAACTCTACAGATGCAGAAGCACTTCCAAGGCATCATTGGTTCATGTCGTCTCTTTTAGAATGAGATGAACCATGGCCTTAAATACCTTCTTTCCATTCACTGTACCAACAGCCTTGCATGACCAGCTCTGAGGAATACAAGTCAGGCAGCAGACATCTTTTTCTATTCTTTTTATTTTCTGTAAGTCTTTTTTGGACAGAACAAATTCAGGACACCAGACTCATTTCTGCTTCTAATTTCACGTCTGTAATCTCAGCTCCATAATGGTTGGGTTTCCTATAATACAGGTGGGTAAAAATACATAATTCTTTTTCTTTCTGCTAGTTTTGGATTTTATTCAAAAAATTGCAGAGATAACAAATAATCTGAGATTTCTAAGGAGGTTTGCCAGATAGTAAAAACTCTATGACATTTTGAAATTCAAACTGTCCAATTACGCGGTTATAGGTAAGCATGCAGAAATCATGTGTTGGATTTGCCAATGTACAAATTCACTCAGGAGTTATATTCATCTAACAGAGAAATACAGGGGCATCATGATATAGTCCCAAAGATCACTAGCTGGAGTTCAGTCAGTGAGTTTCTCTTAGCAAGACCAGCTCTGCATGTTTCTAGATCACAGAGAGAAGACGCTGTTCAAGGTGGGGACTTCAGAGTTAAGTTTCAAAGTCTGAGTTGGGAGATCTACTCAAACCAGCACTGATGCTGAGAAGGAGGCATGTGGAACCAGACTACTTTAGATGGTTCTTCTGAGTTTGAGTTTTAGAGGCTGAGCACTAGAAAATACTGTCTCTAAAGCTCTGGCTGGGATGTTAAAGGGCAACATGAGTTTGGATTTCATTAACTAACCCTGTGGATGGACTGGAGGATCCTTTCACGTATACCCAAAGGCATTAATGTACATCTCACATAGGAATGAGATGGTATTTGCAGGGTATGCCACAGTTTACACCCATATGCCTGAAAAACAGATCATGCCCAGGTAGCTGGAGATTACTGGAGTGTAGCTCAGGCAGAGAGTTGCTTTTGCTGTCATCTCCAAACAGTTCCTGTTCCCACAGGTTTCTTCCCTGCTCTTTTGAGACAATGCCCACATAACAGTGGGAAGCAAAGCATGAGGTGACTGTCTTGACAAGCCTCTTTAAATGAGGTGAATTGACTGGAAAAGTGAGCACCTTCCTAGGGCTCCTTATTCTGAAAGGACCTGGACTACTTTGCTGCACAAACTTACAACACTATTTGTGCAAGCTTCTTCCTGAGATAGAAAAAAATGACTGTCTAATTGGGGAGGGCAGAGCAATAGATTTGCACACAGTACACTGAATTACATCCCAACATCTGCTGTTACAGATTTGCTGACAGCTGTTTCTGCAGAGTAGCTGGGAAATCTGATAATCCTAAACATGAAATTTCTTGTTATCTGTGCAAAGGCAAGTGTCACTCTCTAATATGACCCTAAAGGACAATCTTCAACTTTGAGTAAATGCTGCCAGCTACACCTGGGCATCTCTTCAGCATGTCCTCTGAGAACACATAGTTGGACACAGCTGGACCAGGGCTACCTCCCACAAGGTAATACATGAGGAGGTACTTTTGGTCCCCAAGGGGCATTTTTCATACAACCATGATTCAATTCTATTGGCAGATTCAGAGAAGGTCCTCTTCGCGTGAGTGAAACCAGGAAGGTCACATGGGCAGTGTGGACTCCATGAAAGCTCGAAAGACTGGAATAAGTGCACAAACTTTCCCTTCACTCTGTCCTGGTTAGCCTGAGTGGACAATAAGACACAGCACTCCTGTGCACTCTGCTTGGTAAACCAGTGTCCTCTCAGCCTGTAAAGGATAGCGGCGTTCAGCACAAACCTACAGCTGGGTTTGTTTTGCAGTGAAGGCCTACTGCTGCAGGCAATCAGAGGATGCATGTGAGCAGGGATGGAAAACAGACACAGGGCTGTGTGGACAACACTTACTTCTGCTGTCCCCAGTTTAATAGAAATACACTTTTGGAATTTACCAGGGCAGTTGTACTGTCAAACACTGGTTTTCTAATATGCCTGGTCCTATGCTGAGGCGTGAGTATAACATTTGGTGGCTATAACTTATTTTAACTTTGATGGTTAAGAATGAGAGCAGGCCAAAACTGTGGAGCTTTTCCCTTAATTACCTTTTGAAACCTGCTTTTACCATAAATGACACACAAACATGGATAATAGCAAGAGTCAATCCTAATAACAATTGTGCGTTTTTGCAAATCACAATTATCTGCATGGCAGCCCACAATCAGAAACATGTGAAATCCTGAGTATATGCATTGCTTAAGAGGCCCATTAAACATGATTCTCATTCTTGGTTTCACAGATTACTGAGTAGCTGCTACGCCCAGATGTTATTTCATGGCCAGATAACACCAAGGGAGAAGCAGAAGTCCCTTCTGAGGTGGATGAACTGGGCCTTGCCTGACAATTGGCCTCATGTGTTATCCTTTGAACACAAAATTCCTAACTAAAAAGCTTTAATCTCTGTGAAAAGCCGTATTAAAAATTAGCAAGCCTCACTGAAGTGGATCTGTCAGATGAGCAGACATTGTGAATATTTCTACTTTTGATGCTTTGCTTGTTAAGGGCACAGTCCTGTGGTGCTGCCTGTTTCCACACTGGTTTAGATTTTGGATTTGCCACTGGTGAGTCGTGCGGATATTACTCCAAATGCAACTTTAGCAAACAGGCTGATGTTTCAGTCACATCTGAGTTTCGTTTTAAGTTATGTTTTGTGTCTTACAGATGTAATTAATGCTCCTTCATGACGTACCTCCTGGATGGCGACTTCCAATGCCTGACAACTGGTGGATTTGTGTCCCAAAACTTCTCAGGTCTTTCCAAAAAGCCGAATTTGACCCTGCCTGACAACATCATAAATAAAAACTGATGTCCTTAAAAATTTAATATACATCCAGCTGATGCAAAAGAGCCACCAAATCTTGTATTTGGTTGCTCCAATATAAAAACCAGATGACAGTTTCAGAAGTTGAAACGCTGATTTTAGAAGTCAAATACATGTTGCTGATGTATTAAAGCCTACATTTCACAGACAAAAAAAAAGCAAGTGAATTAAAACTTTGCCCATTTCAAGTGCCTGGGTGTCTCTGTTATCTTTGCATATACAGACACAGTCTTCACTCCCTCCCTTTTCCAGCTCTACAGCCTTTGGGGGGGGTGAGATGTGGAATAAAGCAGCTCACATAGGTGTCCACTTCAAAAACAGGGAACTGAAAAATAGAAGGGAACTGCACTTTAATAGGTATATACAGAAATTATCACCACCCCCAACACACCTGAATATACCCCATTCATATTTGTGCAATTGCAACAGGCCAACTCACAAGCTCCATGTGGTTGCTACAAGAGAAAGTCCCAGCAAATCTTTTCCACCAACAGCCTCTGGGTGCCCAAACCACGGCTTCAAAATGAGGTTTAGCCTTCCAGCTAAGCCAATCAGCAAGTCATTATATTGTTCTAAATTAAAAAAGAAATAACATTAATAAAAGGTATGCGGTGGGGAAATTGAAAATTTTGGAGCTTCGGCCGCCTGTGTAACTACACACCCAAATTTCTGAGTTCTGCAATGATCTGCTAATTATGCTGTGAAGACATTGTGAGAGCAGCACCTCCATAAGCCACATAGCCAGTACAGGGATATCCAGGATGCCCTCCAGATAAATAACCATGTCCTTACGCAGTGCTAGAAGGATCTTCCTAGGTCACCCTAGGTCATTTCAGTCTTCTTGCCTTGAAAACAAGTCAAACAGCAACCAAGACAAAAACCCCACAACAAACCCAAGATTTGTCCCCTGGCTGTGCCTCGGTAGGAGGCAACATGCCTTACCACAGAGCTGTCTTTGTGGCTCTCAGAAACAAACGTCATTTACATTCTTATGAAGTATTCCTGGTTTATGTATGATGCATTCAGACCAATCAATCTTCTGTCTTGGTGGCCTGCTTGGAGACTTAGGAAGCTGGCATTGATTAAATGCCTATAATAGAGAGCATTAATATACACATCAGTGGAAAAATCACCATTGAAATTGTCCCAGTCAGTTTGTATGTCATCAAGAGATATGAAGCATGCTCTGGAAGTATGTACTGAACTGCACTTACTTACACATAAAGTACACTCAATTAACAGCACTGCCTTGCTTCAACCAGCCCTAGGCAAGAGGTCTGGTTTTGACACTGCTGCCCTCTTTAGGATTTCTGCCTGGGACTCCCCAGTCTGATAAAAAACGAAGTGCAAGGCCACTTAGTGTCTTAAGTCCCATAGGGAGCCTGCAGCATCCTACAGAACTGGGAAATAATTAGCATATTCCTTTCCTTTGTTCATCATGCTACACTGCTTCTAAACTAGCTAAGATGATTTTTTTGCCATAAAGGGGAGAAAAATATCCTGTGTTTGTGGAAGTTCCGGAGGGTCCTTCGTCTGTTGAGTTCATGGTCCCAGCTGAAATATCATATATTATTCACATAAAGAGCACATAAAAAAGATCACAGTGCCCTAAGGGGAGGCAGGAACTAGTTTCTCTTGAACAGTGGAGCAACATTAGTTTTGCATTGCCCTAATAAAAAATATTCAGTCACAGATCATAGGTAGATAGCTCAAGATGAGCTAGCCAGCCCCTGACTGGCTGCAGAGGACATGAGGACAAGAAAGGAATGAGTTGAATGAGGAACAACTGGTTTGGACAGAAGGAAAAGCAAGCAATTGTCCTATATAAGTAATCTGGATCAGAGAGGACAGAGATGTTCAAGGGCAGGTGTTGGGGGCAAGGTGAGGAGAATGAGTGAATCACACCTTTTTTCCTGACATCTCACTGAAAGGAGATTCTTCCTATAAGTAAAACTGGCTGTTCCTGCCTCAGTATTTCCTTTACAAAAGCAATAACTAGAGATCATCAGTGCTTCTCTTTGCCGCCTGACAACACACGTGATTGCTGCAAGCCTACCAGCTTAGCTCTGTGCCTAGTTCCCACCCTCAGGCATGCAGGAGCTATGACAGCTTAAGGTTTGGGGATTGCAGAAGCAAAGCCACTTCACCCAACCTCCCAAGGACTCATTTACTCAAACCTCCTGGTGCAAGAGTCAGGATATGATCTTTCTAACTGTCAGCCCTGCAAAATTAATCAAAGAGATGAAAATCCCCTCTGCCATTCATCACCACTGATAAAGGTCCTGCCATCAGAACTGAGCTCCCAATTCTGCTGCTGATGCACAAGGCGAGGAGGTGACCCAGTTTAATCTTGCAGAGCCGACATGAGTCTGCCACGCAACTGCTGCAAAAAGCTTGCACAAAACAGATGCCTTCACAGGCACGGCTTCAACTTATATATGCCTGGTGGGACTGCCTGAGTTAGGCACAAGATGTCATCCTTTCAGAGATTCAGATCAAGGTTTTGAAAAAGGGTTCACGATTTCAAGTGTGTCTCTTTCTGGGTGACTAGTTGAGCTATTTTCAAAGGCTCATATCTTCACAAAGAACTTCAGAGTATTTAGTTGCTTCTGGAAAACAGACCTTTTCAACAGCAGAGTAAACCTTTGGGTAGAAACACTACTAAGGTCTGCCATGCTGAGCAGGTAGGTATAGATGCAGCTTGAGGCTGGAAGCTGTGGGAAGCAAAGTGGATGGTTTAGTCACAGTCCAGCACTGATGTGCATATAATAGCTTACAGACTGGGGTAGGCCTAATCCCATCGGCTCTGACCTCTCAGCTATCTGGGTCCAGCTGGGGAGAAGCTGAATATCCAAAGCTTGTGGTGTGTAGTATCAGCTGTTGGGTTTCCAAAAACCCAGCCCAAAATTTAAGCAGTCTAAGCGCCCAATAACTGCAGTCCTTGCAAAGAGGGCTAATTTTATCTGTAGAACTCCGTGCTATGCACAAGTAAATCCCAGTGCATTTTTACCAGCATGATTTATAAGATGGATTTAGAAAGCTCTGTTCTCAGAAGCCTGTTCACAGGGTTAATGGAGCAAGAATATAGGATTATGGTCACCTCTCGATAGCATCCTCCTGACAGTTTCAGATCCAGATTTCTCCTGTGTTCATTCAGGCTGCAGTCACACTTCCAGCTGTGGTGTGGAAATGCCTTTCCTTACAGGCTGAAGGGCTAAATAAGACAGAGATTTCTTCTTGAGCTTTCCATTAAAAGTCTGAATCACACGCAGCAGCCTGAGGCTTGCATGAGTTTCCCCCATTCCTAACATCCTTCTGAAACGGAGCAAACAGAGCTCTTCAGTCTGTAAAATGCACAACGCTACCTAAAGTGAAGAAATGAAGGTGACTGGCACTGAAAGGGAAAGGAGCATGGTGTTTCGAATGACCATGCCTTGTTTGTGCCAATGGAGAGCAGCATGGGTATTCACAGGCCTCACAGAGTAAGGATCCCATGTAACAAGACCAAATGCTATGCTACTAGATAAAGACATGTTTCATCTGTGTACTTGGGTAGCTCAAATTGTCTCATAGAAACCCACTTAGACAAGGCTGTTTCATCAGCTGACAAATTCCCTGAGCTACTAAAGCATCTTCTGCCTGCCTGATAAAAGGTACCATAATAAGGAAGAAAAGAAAAATCAAAAGAATAGCTCTCTAGGAGAATGAAAGGCAGAGAAGAACTGAAAAATCTGTATTATCCCCAGACTTTGCTCTCTAGCCCTGAGAAGCACAGGCAAGTTGTAAGCAGCAGGACAAAATGGAACAACAGCATCAAAAAGGCACCTGAGTACCAAGAACAAAACGTGTATAAAAAGCAAAACCTTGGCTAGTAATTAAGTCACTGATATGTCATTTTCTGAATTATCTGGAAGCAAGCAGAAGGAGAAATGTGCCAATTTTCACACTGTGGTCCATGAAGGGAAGCAGTAGCAAGCGTCTCCAGCATATATGGTAGTTCTCTCCCTTCCAGGTCAATATCAAGAAGCTGACCGTGTCCTGGGCTTTAAAATCAATTCAGTCCCCGGCCAGCAGCTTTAATAAAATGAGTACATAATGCCACCTTCTGACTATAGTGGAGGACACGATAAAAACATTCGCAGAAAGACAGTGTTCTGTCCCTCCTGCACTCTGGTGGATGATATATATCACTTGCTTGGGGAAGTCAAATTTCTTTTGCTGACTTAATCCCAGAGCCAAAATTAATCAGACATCCTAGCTAACAGGATCAGGAAATGCTATAAATTATTGCTGCCTGCAACCTAACAACAGCATTAATAGCACGAATAAGGTGGAGGTTTTTTGTGATTAATTGCTGTTTAAGTTGCCTAAAGGACCTATGAAACCTCCTGCTGGCTGACACGATGAACAACATTTTATATTAACCCATATAAGGAAATGTCTTTAAAAGTGATGGATTATGCAGATACGAGATGGGAATTGTGTGGTGTGGTTACCTAAGAGCTGCAAGCTGTGTGATCAGCCCCACTGCACTCCCAGCCCATAGCCACCCTCCCCACCTTCCCAGAGAGGATGCTTGCCACCCAGCTGAGTGCCCTCAGGAAAAGCCATACATGCCACACAAACACAATGAGATGGACTGAGTTGGCTCCATGCAGAGCTAGAAAGTGTACGCAATAAAACCACTGCCAAATTTTGGCTTGTGTTTGTTTGGGGGGCTGTTTTGTAAGCGGTTGTGTTTGTGGGTTTGTTTTGTTTCCATTTCTATACAAAACAGCAAGGTCAGTACTTAGGGGAGGGACAGGAAACAGACATTTCATCTAGTAAAGTATCTGTGACACCCTGCAGATCAGCGTCTTCCTTTTTTGTGCATAGAGATGTTGAGAAGTTACCATGGATTCCCTTAGCCCGTCAGTTGCCACTGTGACAGTAACACATCCTGCACTGGGAAATACAGAGTGAACAGGCTGAATGGATGGTCATAACAACGCACCCCCGTGAACATCCACTTCTGGAGCTGTAAATACATCATCCCTCATCAAACCCGTTGTTTCCTATCTACTACAGGAGCATCTCTACAGAATAAACCCTGCTGCACAAGGTATGTTGAGGTTCACATTTTCTTTGGTAAGGATTTTTCAGAGCAGCTAGCATCAGCCTCACTCTGCTCCCACTGAAGTGAGCTGCCTCTCATCCATTGCTCCTACTCTTTGCTCTCCTGAGAAGTCTCAGCAGTTATAAAATACAGTTTTATTTTAACTCTCTTGCTTAAAGAGATCCATTTTTTTGGGTTGATGGGTTTTCAGAGCATTCTCTACTGTGCTGCATTGTACACCATCATTTTAAATATACGTGAAGTGGGCAATTAGCCCTCTTAAGGCCTTCTCAAGGGGTAAAAGTTGCATTTTACACTCCTTTTGCTCTGGTACTATAAAATAAAATGCATGCAAAAAGCTGAGAATAAAATCCCAGAATCTAAATGATCTTACTGTGGCTAAAACCCACTGTCAGATGAGATCATGGGTGGAGAGATTCTTTAAGGATATCAATAATTTCAAGTGCACACTGATTAATAAAGACAAGCAGTTTTCTCATTGTTATCAGCGAGCATTTCTAATAAACTGAAAATTTTCAGTGACATGATTTGATGGTAATCTATCCAAAGAGGAAGAGTGAGAATTTCACAGAGGAGGCAGAAATCACCAGCGGACTTGAACTCTACAAAATGTTTCAGAAGGAATTCTAGTTAAACTTCACAATCCTGGGATGAAGGAAGCATCTCAGTCTCCTTCCTAACCTTCCAGGCTGATGCACATCTCCACATCTCCACAGGACATAAGGCACGGCTAGCAACTTCTTCTTGCTCACTGATGTAATGGCCTTTCCATGTAGACAGGGGCTCCTCAAAGACATATTCCCCTACTTGTCACCTTTCTAGTATGATGTCCTGATGATTATTTGCACACTGTTGCCAGGCTTGCTGCTTGACCGCACTGCTGTGTCCAGGCCAGCTCTGTCTGATGGACAGACTGTCACCCAGCTCCTGCTGGGAGGGAGAAACACAGTCACACCTTTTAGGCTTGGATCCCCTCAAGCCTGCCAATGAGGCAAAGTAAATAAGTCAGTGACACAACACTTTGCATTAGCATTGCCAGGGAGAGGAAAATGCCTTTCATTTTAAAGACTAACATTTCCCTCTGAAACCTTGATTTCTGAACCACACATTTCACCCTGTGCATACCCACCAGGTTCAAGTAAGCCTTTCCAGACCTCATGGCCAAGGACTGCATGGAGCACAGTTGTTCCCACCACAGGAGCTGCTTTTAACTGTAGCAACGCATTGGCAGGAAGGCAGCAAGCTTTGCCTCAGCTCCACTCCTGTAACTTTGGAGTCATTTGGGCTTGCTTTGCCCCCAGGGAGTCTGAGGGCACCCATGTCAGGTGCTCTCCTCACTGGCTCTGACAATTAAAGTAGACAGGCCAATACTTTTGCCTTTACTAATTGATGCAGCAAGCACATAATTAAAGGACTCCCCATTGCTTTGCAATCTCATCCAGCTATTTGACCAGGTGGAGCCCTATCATGCACCTTCCTCTCAGCCTGCTACCTGATTTTCCACTGCCAGTCATTAAATGTCACCCCTCTACCAGGCTGTAGAATGATGAATGCTTTCCTGACTGCTCTTCATATAAACCATGCAGGAGGTCAGATACCCCCTCTGCTGCTGTCCCCTGGTTTGTCTGATCTGGCAGATGGATCCTTTCAGTGCCTTTGTCTGCTCTGACCTACTTCTCCTTTTCACCGTCTGCTGGCTGAATCTCTGGGGTGTCTGACTCACCACAGAGGTGGGGATGCTGTGTCTGCCCACACACATCTCTCCTGGCAGTGAATTAACCCTTTGGTTTAGGTATGGGAGTGGCCTACACTGATTTTCCCAGCGAAGCTGAGGTCTGTTTCTCACTGGAACCAGCAAATAACAAAAAACATGCCCTCAGACCACCTCCAGCATGCTGGCAATGGCTCTCACATGTTTCCCTGCAGGATGAGAGTCTCAGGGCAAACAGGGCCAGTTGTCTGGGGGGACTGATGATTTGGGAGTCCCTGGGGTACTGGCATGGATATTTAACCATTCTTCTTCCTCTTTCTGGTTGACAGGAGGGCTTAAGTTAGATGGAGATATTTCTCATATCCTGCAAGACCGTTCAGTGTCCTGGAAGGTAACAATGAGGTGCAGGAACATTGAAGACAGCTACAATAACAGATGCAGGCTGATCCAAACTCCGACCACAAAGACCACAGGCAGCACAGAGCAGAGGCTCGCCAGCTGACCCTGAGTCATTGCAGAGGAGCTCGAGATGGGCTGGCTCTGCTGGAAGGAACCTGGGTCAAGCCACCAGCCCTGCCATATTCCTGGGACTTTTCTGAGGTCTGTCAGAAGGGTCACAATTATCCATCCTGTTGTGCCACCTGCAGCAACCCACTTATCTCTTCTTTTACAGCCAGCAGACTGAGGCATCAGAAAGCAGTTGCTATCAACTTCTTGATGCAGCTATGCCTTGACCAAGGATCAAGCATGCAAAGCACACACTGAACTCATCAACTGCTTTTGAATTGCCTCTGGATGGCAAGAGAATCATAGAATCAACTAGGCTGGAAAATACCTTTAAAATCACCAAGTACAGCCTTTACGCCAGCACTGCCAAGACCACCATAAAACCATGTCACTGAGAGCCTCATCTACACTTTTTTGGATATAAGTTCTACTGTGTTACTGTCTGTCTTTGATTCATGCCACACAGTTATTTTGGGGAGCTATGGAACTGAGATGCTGTGTAAGTAGCTGCTGCTGTGGCTTAGCTATGGTAAATGCATATCCTCTGCCTCACACAGGTGTAGTCTGTCTAGACATGGATTTAGAGGAAACTACTATGTTGCCTCTGAGCTGTGTGTGTTGCAGGAAGGAGTATCCATGGAAATCCTTTTTTCCTTGTGAATTCCCATGCCAAGGGCGATTCCCAGCAGCAAATTTGAGCCTGGAACCTCTGTACAGAGAGATGGCAGGGAAAGAAGTGGTCTGTCTCCAAGGCACTCGTATTAAAAGCTGAGATACGGCTCAGAAATGTTATGTGATGATACATCCTAATATAGTAAGAAACCATAGAGGTTTTACAAGGAATTTCTGAGTCTTTGCACCAGTACTATTTAGGGATGGATGCTGACAGATATGTATTAGCTGAGCTGAGAGCGCTGAGCCAAGTCTCTGAAGGATTCAGCTTGCGTCCAGGCTTAATATCCTCTTGCTGAGAAGCGCTTGTGTTGAGTCTTAGCATAGATAAATTTAACAGGAGAACAATCAAACACTCCAAGACCTAATGCAAGGGTACATGCACAGAGAAAGTGAGAAGAATTTTGATTAATTGCTGTGTATTAATTTGCTGCTGCAGCGGATGGAATTATTTGCTTCAAGCTTTTCAGACACACAACATGAAAATGTTTTACACAGCTGACTGGCTTCACAGTCAAGCCCATTTGCTGTTGGTTAACTCTCAGCCCTGCATTAGTGAATGAACAGGACAAGTGAAAACCTCTTTTCACTTCTTAAGGCAGCAAAGCTTGCTGATGTAGCATAAAAATAAGTGAACTATAACGTTAGCTATTTTAGATAGACTCAGAGAACTTACAGTCCCCCTTTAAAAGCGTAGCTGTTGCACAAATCCTGTTTCTGCTTTTTTTCATCAAACACACTCATAATTTATGCCCAAACAACCTAACCAGAGATAGTGTCAGCTCTGGAGAAGAAAACACAGGAACATGGAGCCGAGCATGGGCAGTTACTGTGAAAGCAAACACTTTCATCTTGTCAGGAATGGTTTGTTTGTGTCTTACCCAGAACTGTGAGGAATCATAACCACAAATACTTCACACGGTACTTTGAATTTAATAGCTCACATGGGCTACTGTCTGAATTACTGCCTTTTACTTTATGACTAAATTAATATTATATACACAGGAGCACATTTAAAATACCCAACAGGGTAAAAGAAATGATTGCTGTGTTGAAAACTATAAATTTTTATGCACAGAAGTTATTAGTAAAGCCACATTCCCCAGTCCATTAATGTGAACACATTTAAATTTTCCTGTTTTTTTTTCCTTTTGACCTTTCTTTTCACATAATACAGCATGTTATCTTAAAGCTTTAATAAAACAGTAATTCACTCATGCTTTTTATGGCCTGCTAATTTGTCTGTTGTGCCATATATTGGGTTTCATAACTTTTATATGCAAATCAATAAAAACTCCTTTGATATTTCATTTAAATCATTGAATAATTAACACATCCCAGTTCCCAAATCAGCTAAACTGTGAAACAGAGAGCTAGCACAAAAAAGAAAAACAACCTTCAAGTAAAAGAGAGCAAAACTTAAGATGGTGAAATCCATATTATTTGGAAAATGATAATTAGAAAAATTGTGCTTATGAGGGTGAAAAAAAGGGAGAAAAATCTCACGCCTGGTAAAAAATCACCCTGGATGTTTATAGCAGTTGCACACAGACAAAAAAGGGAAGTAAAAGCAGACAAAAATGATGGTACAAACATTTTTAACATGTTATTTGGGTTCTAAGAAATGGAAAATGCAGTACAGTGCTCATGGTTTGGAATTTTCCAGCTCCATCCATGGCACCAGGGTTGTGCCTGGTTCTGCAAGGGCTTCGCAGTGCAGCCCAAACTTGCAACAGGGGCACACACTCAGGCTGAAGGCATGTTGCTCTTTCCTGATTTTAACTCATTTCCTCACATAAGCAAAGCTGTGGGACTGTTTCTGATTCCTCCAGGCACCATGGTGCTCCTGGCTTCCGTTTCAGGATGGTTTCTCACAGAAACAAGAAGGTGGCAATCCTATCACTGTGTTTAGGTTTTCTTTGGGTAGCCTCTAAACCCTGTGTCCAAGTCTACATTTCATAGAGTGGTAAGATCTCAAGAATATGCAAGCTCCTTCAAGTGTCATGAAAAATAAGAGGTCAAACAATGGTAAGAGAAGCAATATGTCTTAAACGCAAGGCTGATGTCTGAGTCTATGGAAAAGCCAGATGGCCCACGCGAGGAGAGTGACTCCGGTTTAGGCATGACTTGATGATTGTATCAAGCATATCAGTTATCAGCCTCGTTCCACAGATCTGTAATAATAATTAAAAAAACTTGTATCTTGCTTAGTAACATCCCACTAATTCTGAAGATAACCCTGGGAACATGAAGCCTGTGCAAAAGAGTCCTTGAGAAATGCCACAGTTTGTAAGCAGCCTGAATCCCAAACATCAGGACATAGCTCGCTGGTATCCTTGCTCAGACATTATGATGCCTGCACCACTACGCAACAAAAAGCCAGCTCAGCAGTTACGGGACAGGATTTAGGTGTATGGTGTATTTTTTATTAGAGAGAAGATCTGATGTATGTTAAGCCTCAGCTTAACATACATCAGCTTAAGCTGGGGATCTTTAGCTGAGTGAGGGACAAAATCTCTTTTGCACTGATCAAAGCAGTTAAAAGATGTTCCCATACCCTGCTCCACGGACTGCCTGAGTCAGCCAAAGACAATCACTCCTGTGTACGCAGGAAGGGAGAGAGCAGAATTGGGCAGTGCAGTGACTCATTTCTCAGAGCCTTGTTGGGAGTAACACAGTAAAGAGAGAGCCTTAATCTCACTACGTGAGTGAAGGAGGCCCTGGTTCTGCGAACACCAGCTCACAACTGGCCTGGCTACACAAGCATCCGCTTCAGTGTTAGCACTTCCCTGCACTAGAGTACGTTCACTTTACTGCATATTTAAAAGTCCTTAGCACTCAGACTGGTGTGGGGATGTGCAAGTCCAAAACTGCCTGTGAAGTCCAAAAAACAACTCAATATCACTGCACAGTCATTAAGACACAGAAATCTCTTGATCGGTGCACGCCAGCATTGGTATTGTCTGATTTTTACCTGCTGCAGACGCAGATGGGAGAATTAACTGAAAAAAAAAAAAAAAGGACAGACTTTGCCTTTCCTTAAATTAGCATTTGTTTAATTAAGATCTCTGACATCACATTAGAAGGAGAGCACCATACTGAAATAAAGATTTAGATCAATGAAGGATGCATGGCAATAACATAACACTTTCTATTTGTTTATGTCAACCACTGACAGAGAAAGCCATTCTCAAAAGCAGTGATGCTTTACTCTAGTGATGTTGATTAAAGTCTGTGCCCATCCAGAGTTTTTCCCATGATATCAAGAGAAGCAGAGACAAAGAAATCCCTGTGTTAGCCTGCCATTTCATTGAATAATATTGAGGCCAAGGATATAGAAAAGAAGTCTGACCTATATGGGCTGGTCCATATATTACTGAATGGTTATATTGCCTATGCAGAACTAGGACACAAGGCTAATCATTAAGCAGATGCATTCAAGGTTGAGGGTGTAAAATGCTACATGAGCATTAGAAGAGTGCTTGACTTCTTTCATCACTATCTTGGAATAATTTTACTTTAATTCTTTAAATGTCAATTATCCAGATGTTTCTGTGTTGCACTTCTAACTTCCAACTTATTTCTTTTAAATTGTTGCATACACCATTTAACAGGTTCTATGCTAAAGGTCCCATTTTTTTTAGTACTGATTTTCTTTTATATCTTTGCAGTACAGAATTAGCCAAGGCTCCCAGAGTCCTATCACTGGTTTGTCTTTATTACTTCTGGTACATTTTCAATGTTTTACATTTAAATTTGTGCACTTCATTTTGTTGTGCTTGTAACCATATCAATTTATTTTCTGTCTCTGCTTCTCCCTTCTAGTTAAAACAGACACACTCAAAGGCCATCCACTGTTACTGAACCAAAGAGCACACATTATCCAGGGTAGCTCAATGGGGAGATATCTGGGGCTGTTGCATACAGACTTGTATTATGTACTTATTTTTCAGACCTCACAGATTACTAATTTCTGAATTTTGGATGAAGCCATGCTGGTTTCAATCAATTCATGTCTTGGTATGCACCATCAATTTCAAAATGGATAAGAAAATTGCTTATTAAATTCTTTAACTGGTGGTGTCCCTGTAATTAAATGACACCCAAGAAAAAATACTGCGTTCAATGTTTTATCTGTTCTCTATTCTTATTAAAGCCCTGAGCCTTCAAAAGCTTACACAGGTGTGTCCCAGTGAGCAATAGGCTTCACCTCATTGACTTCCAAGACTGTAGTTACAATAGTCTCTGGGGTTGGGGGATCACAGTGGGACCATACAAGGACACAGAACCTTACTCCTTGCAAGGATAAAATAGCCTAATGTGCTTTACCCAGGGTTTGTCTCACCAGCTTAATTCTGTCATTACTGGCTTAACAGAAGCTGAAAAGCACAAATCTAAACTCAAACCACAGTGCAACTGGACCTCCCTGACTCCCCAGAGCAGTGATACACCACAGGTAGTACCACCAACTTTGCGTGAAATTACACAGAATGCCAGAACAATCTTTTTGCTTGAATCCTCCAAAAATTCATAGATACTTATAAATCACATTCTACCCAAAGGTGCATTCAGTTCTTAGAGCATCTTAGATCTATTTACTCCTTAGATGCTTGCTGCACCACTTGGCAATTTCACTTCACAATACACCACCAAAGCACAAGTGCTGCTGAAGTCACAGCTCAGCAAAATTACCCCTTTCCCAGCTGTACCACTGGCCACGTCCTTTAGACACAGGCCCCGGATGGTGAGAGCTGCCTCACTTGCTTCCCTCTCCTGAGCTGAAGGGAGCCGAATCACAGCAAGGCTCCACCAAGAGCTGTTTGGGAACCAAAAGAGTACCAGTCAGTCTGGATCACAAGGGACAGCACCTGGTTTAACCATGGCATTGAGAAACCCCCGCAAGTGCCCCAAAGCAGTTAGATGACATGCAGAGAAAACAGCAGCAACCAGCACAGCCAGCGAAGTGTGTGAGACACCTCAAGGAAGGCTCAGAGCTGAGCCATGGCTCTGCAGGGGCTCCCCAGCTTTTCACCCTCACTCTCTTTGAGGAGGAGGAAAGCTCATCTCTGTAAACCTCCTTCCCAGGGGAGTTTAGCAGCACACACCGAAAACAATACACAGGGACATAATGGACTTGCAGACCCAAGACATTAATATAACATGACTCACGGCAGTCTGCAAAAACAGCAATTGCAGGTGAGCCTTCAGGCTGCCAAAAGGCACATAAATGCTAAACTACCACCAAAGGCCAGATAATCAGCTGGTCTAAAGGAGTATAGCTACTGCAGCGAGCAAAGCTGTGCTGACTGGCTAAGAAGCCGTCCTCCTCCTCTTCTTTGTACTGGAAATTAGTCAAAATGTAGTGGGAACACCCAACTGGGGGTACAGTGATGCCCTGGTTTTCCAGAGCGCTCTATTTAAATTTTGTTATCGTCTCCTTATCGAAGGATAATAAAAAAGAAATTAATTCATCCTCTGAGCACTTGCAGGCAAAGCAAAAAGCAAGATTAATCTAGGTGGTCTCCTGCTCTGAAATTGTATTCTTGTCACTGCTTGACCGAAGTCTCAAACAAACCCAATTCTCCAAACAAATAATGACAGTTTTAATACATACATTTAGCAAATGCAAGGGGCTTGCTTTGCTATTAAAGTTTAATTAGTAATTAATATTTATGCAGCCATTGGCTGGCATTCTGCATGTTACATAAATAAATATTAACTTGTGGATGATTTAAAAAAATAATCCTTGCATCTGAAATTTATTCGTGCAATTCTATTATTTTTTCATTAATTCATGTATAATTCCAACTCCTCTTCATTCCAGTTGGAGTGGGAGGGAAGGGGGGAACTCCCTTGGGACTGACGTGCACAGTTTTAATTCTTAATTTAGTCTCCATCACTGCAAATTAAATGTTTAAAAATTCTAAACAGTGTGTTTAGTGATAGTGACATGTTCAATGCCATCAGCCTGTGAGAACTGGCACTTCTTTACGTATGTAATGGTACAAGTTGAGAGTACTATGCAGCATCTGAGCAGAAAGGCCACCCTTTATATTGTGCTTCTGGCCAGTGAAGGAGTCCCTGCATCTGAACTCCCACCATCAGTGAGCGCTTCATCTGTGCCAGCATATTGGAACACAGAGGAAAAATCAAGGGCTGAGACTGCTGCATGCTTCTGAATTCTAAGGAACAAAAAAGTCAAAGCAGCTCCCTTAGGGGGGGTTATTTTGCTGTCATTTTTTTAGCACACCATCAAAAACTTCCAGGGCTTCTCAGAGACATTTGCTGATGAGAGCAGACCGTTGCCTAGGCCACACAGATGTCCTGGTTGCACACACTATCCCAAGTGCCACAAATGTGCTTGCAGCCCAGCCTCAGCCACTGCACACAGGAAAGTACTGCTGCTGGCTGAGGGACCCTGAGAACCACCTCTTCATCATCCTGCTGTCTCTGCCTAGGCATGTTTTGGCAAATACCTCTTGACATGCTTTGCCCGGTTCCCTGCAACTGGAATGGCTGGTACGTGCACAAGTGCGGTGAACACTGGAGAGAAGGAGGGGAGTGCCAGCTAAAAAGCACTGATATACATCAGCTCCAGTCTCCCTGGCTCAGTATTTAAAAGCAAGGGGCTGGGGCTGGTTTCTTCGCCCCTCCGTTCCTCGCCTGGGTCATTACCAAAGCTCAAGTCACATGTGTTTCCTCCCCCAGGGTCCCTGTAGCACTCTGATGTGTGATAGCTCCCAGGAGCTGCCTATTCCCACAGGATGAATATCAACTGAAAGGGAACAATAAATGGTACACAGTTAATTACAGCAGGGACTAATTAGACAATTAGAGAACAGTCCTTGGGAACAAATAGTGGTGCAAGGGATGTACAAGTGCCCCAGTGACACTGCTGGGCTCATCTCACAGCTCTGGGACCACATGAGGAGCAGAGGAGAAGAATAACCCTATGGCACATACATCAGGGTGGCTTTAAAATGATGCAGCACAAAAAAGACTTGGACAAGAGATCTGGAGCCAGACACCTGAGACCAAGTCTGTTTGCGTGTGTGTGCATTGCCACCCTCCTGGTTGTTTTGGGGGTTGGACAGCTGCAGCCTGGCTCTGCAAGGCTGGGATTTGAGGAAACCTTAGGGTCTGAGATGCACCAAAGTGGGAAAGACAAACCCTCTGGGTACTGAAAGCCAACAGATTTGGCTTCCCTTAGCATGGATATCTGACTGCAGACCATGACCCTTAAGGCAGCCAGAGAAGGATAGTGAGCACACCTCAGCCCTTTTAAGATTATAGGAAGCAGAGAGGCTAGATGCATCTTAAATTTCTTCAGCTGTCCCGCTTCAAGAACTGGCCCCTTTAAGCATCTCTCTGCTGTTCTTTCTGAGCTAAATTTCCAGGCTAAATGCAGTAATTTCTGAGTAGTCACCTCCTGCTCTCCAAAGAGCTACCTTATGAATATACACTTAAGTGACCTTAAGACCCTAATAATTAGGGGTTATGAATCGTTAAGAAACAGATTCTTCCAGTTTAAACTGGCTGTGTAGGCTGCCTAATAATCAAAAAGCACCACAGGGTAGGACATTAGACAGGAGAGATGGATGTGGGGTACATTAAGAGATGGTGCTGGCAATCTTTCAGAGTTGATTTTGCACATCTTCTGAAGTGGATATTAAAAACCACAGTCAGCCATTCAAAGAGCCTGCAGAGATCAAAATCCCAGCAGCAAAAATGGTGCCTTGCATATATCCCTGCTCCTAAGGAAATGGAAATAAATTGAGGGGTGCTGGCTTACACCCACAGCAATCCCCAAAGCACTGACAGCACTCACTTTTTTCTTAGCCAAGGGGAGGAATCTCTAAAAACATCAGCAAACTATCCACATTTTCTTAGAATCACTTGCCTTTTGTCTCTGTAGTTGAAGAGGATTGATGTCTCCTGGCCTGAGAGGCTCACCAGAGTAGTGTTAGCATTACAGCACATCAGGAGCACAGAACTGTTTATTTTTATCACAAGGCTGCTGCCTGGCACAGCCAGCTCCTCTCTCTGTGCTGCTGTGTTCAGGATCTGTGTGGATCCAGACACAGCTCTATTTTCTGATTTTTCCATCCCATTTCATCAAGGCAGTGATGGTTGGCAACACTTCTTAGCAGCACAATTTCTGCCTCACACTACCTGAGTTCTGCTGACAGATTAAGCAATAGTCCAAGACCTTGCTGATTTACATTTCACAGCTACCAGGCTCTCCTAGTAAGCACTATTGCTGCTATATGGATTCCCTCTATTACAACTGTGTTGCCAATAAAAATGCAAAAGAACCTTAAAACAATGCAATTCGAGAAGATGTCAAAGAAACTCCATGTAAGTCTGTAAAAGAATTTATATATTATGGAGTAGGAGATAGAAAAGCTGCAGCATTATTGAGCCATTTAAAGGAACACTCCATTACTGCAGAGAGCTCACATTCATCCAGGATTTCACGGGGGCTGACAATGGTTCTAGCTTCATTCTGCCTCTCACAAGCAGCATGCTCCAAAGACAAGGGATGGGAATGCACCAGCCTGCATCAGCATGCACTTGCTAGCTGGGGGTTTGGAAGGGCTGCAGGACACTCTCTAGGGGACGGGAGAGTATGGGAGGGTATGCAGAGAGCAACAAGACACATCTTCCTTACTTGATTCCAACATCAGCCAAACAAGGTTGTGTTTTCTCAGTTTTGTTGGCTGTGCTGTGATCCCTAATATCTCGTTTGCTTTGCTTTGGGTTTGTTTCCTTTTTTCTTATTATTTTTTTGGCCTTTTTTCCCCCCCCTTTTTTTTTTTTTTC
>JANRGW010003107.1:0-15551 GCA_024733675.1 Psilopsiagon aymara | reverse complement strand
TGGAGCAACTGCTCTATGGAAGGTGTCCCTGCCCATGGCAGGGGTTGGAGCTGGAGGAGCTTTAAGGTCCCTTCAACACAAACCAGGCTGGGATTCTGTGACCTTGGGGGGGGGGGGTGCGGGGGTGCTGGCCAGGGCTGGAGGATGCTCTGAACCCAGCTAGGACCTCAGCAGTGCCCATTGCTGGTGTCAGCACCTGGGTAAATGATGACATAAGAGCAGCTCTGACTTCCTGCCTTTAAATAACTGTGAAAGAAACCATGCCCTGCTCTCATGGCCAGGCAGCTGGAAGTGAATGGCCGCTCATATTTGCATGTGAGTGACTGTTGTCCTTGATGCGCTGTGTATTTGGTGCTGGCTGTTGTGTCGTACCCTGTGCCGTCGGGGAAGAGGGTTGGGGTTTGCAGCCTGTACAAAAAGCTCCTCGAAATGAGCAGCATGAAGGAGGGGGCAGGGCTGGATTGTCAAGGGAGGTTTTGTGGGACAGAGTGGTCACCAGAACCCCTCTGTGTGGGGGTTCCACTGACTTTGGGTTTGGTTCCTTTCTAATCTCTCTCTGCATGTTAGACCTGTGGAGGAAAGCAGCCTGACTTGAACGCAATTGGCATACTCTAGAGGCAGAGGGAAGGAGAGAATTGCTCCTGCAAGTGGACAGAAGAGGGTATTTCTCCTCAGGGAGGAGCTTTTCCCTGCTGCCCTGAATTGCAGGATAGTTAATGGATGTGCACACTGATGTGTGCCCAGCATTGCCCAGAGTCGGTTGGCTGGGATGAATCGGGCTGGAGAGCATCCCACTGAATTTTGGGCTGCTCTTTGCTTGTATTTTTAGAATAATTGCTATAAACATTCTTTGGGATTTATTTTTTCTTTTGCTTAAAAACCACAACAGACATTTATATATTTAACAATATATATTTATATATATATAATTTCTAGATCAGTACATTCATCAGTACTTGTTTTTCTTCACAAACAGAAGAACTCTTACAATAGTAGACTTTCTAAAATAAATACTATTAAAATAGAGCTTCAAAATAAATATTCTATACAAAGAAAAACCTTCTGTGGTAACTTCTCAGGGGGTGTATGTGGTGGGGCGGTAGCAGAAGGGGGAACCTTTACCAGTGTAGGAGAGGAGGGGGAATGCTCAGTGCTGGGAAAAGGTGAGGGTTTGTCCGGTGGGGAAGGCCGTGCCGGGGGAGCAGTGGTGTTGAATTTAGTAGCTACTGCTTGGAGCAGCACTGGGCTGGAGGGTGCAGTGGGGCTTTGTCTGTCTGTTGAAGCTGCTCTGCTGACGCGGAGCCTCAGCCAGGCACGCGATGTGGCATTGCCCATGAAGTCACCCCTTCTTGTTTCTGTGTGTGGGTAGGGGACAACACCTGGCAATGACCCTGCTACAGCAACGGGCAGGTCAGGGTGATAACCTGAAGCACCCTGCCATCCTCCTCCTCCTGCTCTGCTGGCGCAGTGCCTGTTCCAGGGGAGTCAGCCCTCTCCTCCCTGCGTGCCTTTCTCATCCCATCCCACTGCACTGACACAGCCGGAGGCCAAAAGCATCCTGACAAGGTTTGTGCTCATTTGTAGCCATTCCTCAGCCTGCAAGGGGGGACCTGACCTGCAGGAGGATGGCCAGAGCTGGGGTTGCACCATGCCCATGGTACGTCTCAGGGTTTGGCAGGAGACTCAAGTACCTTGAAAGGGGATGGGAGAAAGGAGGCATTGGGATGAGGGAAGAGAAGGAATACGGATTCCTTGACTGGAAACGTACCCTCCAGCAAAGCCCCCACCTTGGCTGACCCCGAACCTTTATGAATGCTCAGCAAGGAGCTCAGCACTTCTTTGCCTTGCCTTGGACCATGAGCTAATGGAGCAGGGTCTGACCATGGGGTTGGGAGACTGAGGAGAAGAGGGAGGGTCGCTCTGCTACATTTACCACTGCTCTAACACATCCACTAATGCTTTACAGTCTTCCAGCATGGGACCGGCTTACAGGACTTATATATTAAAAGAAACCAACAGAGAAATACTTTACAGCTATGTACAATGAATGTAAATTCATTTGGGATTGCTGGGTGTATGTACATGAGTGTAGATTGGCACAGTGGCGACCACTCCAGCGTTGTGTTTGCTTGCAAGGACCACGCATCTAAGCCATGGGCTTTGCTATTGCAGGTTTTCAGCACAGGTCCCCGCTGAAACAGCCAGGGACAGAGGGTCAAAAAGGCAAAACAACCACTGGTGGAAGCCATTTGGATACTGTATGGTCCCAATAGAGGAGGGCAGCGTTCTCCAGTCTATTTGCATCTTAGCGAAATGATTTCTCTTATTAAATACAATACCTTATACATTCAACCAACAGTTCAGCTGGTTTGGGGTTGGTTTTCCTTTTATCTCTTCCCCTCCAGTTTGTGCAAGATAATCAGTACAGTTCTGGATCCCCACCTGCTTCCTCCTTCCTGGTGTCTCCGGAGGTGTCAGCATGAGGATAAATTACAGGACTTGGTATCTGCTGACAGATGTAGCATCCCTCTTTTTGTATCTGCAATTGAGCCTAACTAAACTCAGACATCCAGGTTGAATTCCAAATCCAAAAGACACCACAAATCCCATCAGTACCCTCCTGCCAACCCCTACGCATTGACTGTACTGCAACCAAGTCAATAGGATTCCTGGAAATGCTACATGAGCTCTGCCTATTGCTTATCTAATTGGAGATGACATTTCACTGTCACTGCTGTGCATTTACTGAGGAAACTTCCTCTAATTGCAAAGAAAAAAGACTAGATCAGGTTTCTGCATGCAACAAGTACCTGCCCGCTTCGGAGTGTTGCATGGCTGGACCGAGATATTTACTTAGCACCTTGTAGTTATCAAGAGAAAGGGGTTACTGCATCTTCAGGGGTTGCTGCATCCTAAGGGAATGCAGAACCAGCCCCAGAATGAGTGCATGGGCAAAGCCGATGATATTCACTTACTGAAAACCATGGGCACATTCTTTAAGAGCCTCTCTTCCCTCCCCTGGCTTTCCCATGTGTTTCTTAGCACTAAAATGAACATGAAGAGCATTCTGTACACTTAAAAAGACACGTTTTTGTACAGAGGAGGCAGAAGCCAAACAGCAGCAAGAGAGATGGGGAATGGGCTCTGCTCCAGCAAATGCCGTTCATCCCCAAGACACAAAACTCAAAATCTCAATAGTTAATGAGCAAAGAGGAGCTTGTTCCAGGAGAGGAGGTACTGGATTGATAGCCCGACAAAATACACCCAGGTGTATGGGACACTTAGGTTTTTGTGACTTCTCAACAGAGCTTAAGAGGTTTAGAGAAAGGAACACTGAACGTCTTTGATTTGCAGCACGAGTTAAGATCCAGCAGTGGGGAGCAAGCACGCGCACTGGGAAATGGGATTTGAGCAACATCCTCCTGGAGCGGGTTTGTACTGGTGGTGTAAAATTAATATTCCATTGAGCAAAACCTATGGGCCAGCTACAGGCAGAACGAGAGTGTTGGTACCACTGCCTGAACAGCTCCTGCTGCTGCTCCTCCCGGGGAGGGAGCACCCTGCTACCAGCTTGCTTTGCAAAGAGGGTCCGAATTGCTGTGGCCAGGTGGGTTCAAAGAGAGCAACGTGCCTGATGTTGAGAGGCCCTTGAACAAATGAACCGTATCCTTAGTCGTGGTTCCAGATCTTTGAGGGGCACGGAAAGCTGTTGAGAAGTGGGTACTTTGTGTGCAATGGGCCCTTCTAACGGGTGCAGGTGGGGAGGGAGGGCAGAGGGACTTAACCCATCACCTTCAATAGGCTGCTGGTAGTGAATCGGTTTGGAAGGAAAGCAAAACCGAGAAGCCCACCCTGGATACAAATCCAATGCAGCTTTTTGCAGCTGGGAATGGGTATTGCGTGTGCGGCCGCGCCTGCCAAGCAAGCAGTTAATGGTTCTTGTGGTGTGCAGGCATGGTGAGCAGCCATCTGTCCAAACCAGGGGTTTTTAAGCAGCTGGACTTCACGATATACATAGGTTTGCAGCCTTCACTTTATGTTATTAAGATTCCTCCTTTGGCCCCATCTACTTGAACTGTGACCAGTTCCAAAACCCTGAATAACCCAAAGTGCTTCAGTTTGTGGAAATAGTTGCTTCTGCTTTCTCCAGAGGCAAAAGACTAACGTTATCCTCAGAACACAGGTTATTAAAAAGAGCCAATGCCACTGTGGAGTGCCCTCCCACTCCCCATCCTCCCAAACTATCAAAAGGGTTTTTCTGGCCTGTTTCCTTTGCCCTCAGGCAGTGCCTTGCAGATGACACTGTTTGTGTTTTTACATCTGCATCCGGGCCGGCTCACTTGGTCGTAGCATCTCTGGGACAGCTTGACGCAGCCGGTGGCTGGCAGGTAGCAGAGCAAGCAAGGGAGCACCAGGGAGAGGGCACTCATGAAGGACCAGCGAGCACAGCAGTTTGAGTGGGAGCAGGAGCAGGGGTGGTCGGCACATGTGCCCTCATCGTCCTCGTTGGTGCAGTGGTAGAAGACGCCCTTGACGAGACACATGCAGGTGGAGTAGTTGACCAGGTTCTGTGCTGAGCAGAGGCACTCTTGGTTGCACACCCAGCACGAAGGCAGCGTCCGGGGCAGCGCGCACTCCTTACACTTGCATTTCCCACAGGCTTCGCACAGCAGAAAGTGCTTGTCCAGTTCCTGAGACACGGGTTCCTTCAGGTCCAGGGGTTTGCAGTTAATCACCTTGGGCTGAATGCGAACTGCTCTGGGGGAGGACTGCTCCGCCACGGGGGCTGGGGCCATGTGGTCCAGGAGCCTTTGGTCTGAGGAAGTGCTGCTGCTGCTGCTGATGGAGCTGGGGCGCCCGCTGAATGTGATCCAGGGGTGGGTGACATCCTGCTCACAGCGCTGTGGGTGCTGGTTGGTCAGGACCAGTTCATGGGGGCCTCGGGGACGCTTCTGGGCTGCCAGCTGAGCAGCGGTGGGGTTGTCAGTGTAATCGTTCTCTATGTGATTGGTCTTCATTTGGTCAATTGGCAGGATGGTGAGCGGGTGCTGCAGGCGCCCATAGGGGATCCGACTGTCCAGCAAGGGCTGGACCATCACAGAGTTGGGGACAACGGTGATGTTGTGGGGAATCCGGGGCTCCATTGATCAGGCAGTCTGAGTACGGGTGAAAAATCTGTTCTTAAGTATTCTGGGGGAAGGAAAGGAGAAAGAAAAGGGGTGGGGGAGAGAAAGAGTGCATCGTTACTGAGTTACCCTTGAAGGCCTTGAGCAACCTGCTCTAGTGGAAGGTGTCCCTGCCCGGGGCAGGGGGTTGAAACTGAGTGAGATTTAAGGTGCCTTTCAATCCAAACCATTCTGTGATTCTACCCTACAACCCTGGATCAAACAGGGCCTCTTTACTGAGGCTGATTGTTATGCAGAAGGTCTTCTAGGGTATACTTAGAAGGGAGTCAGAGCATTTGCCCGTGTACAAAATACATCACCTTTCACTGCTGTGCTCCTCTCCCTAACCATGGCCGCACACAGCTCCTCTTGTCCTGGGAGGGCTACCACTACCACAGGGCCCTCAAGAGCCCGTGTCTCATTTTTCCAGGGAGAAAGAACATCTTAGGGTTCCTGCTGTATATTCCCATGCATTTTTGTCAGCAAACTGCCTGAAGTGACTTACTTAAGGTTTGGGGTTTTTCCTCCATTGACCCCAATCTCTAAAAGCCCTGACGCAAAACTGGCTCGTGGGAGCATCGGCCTGGTACGAAGATGCTTCGGAGCACGGGGTGAGCACTCATCCTTGCTAACCCTGAATCTGCGGGAGGGTGGCTTGGCTTTGGTGAGGAAACGTCTCCATTTGGAGCCGCGGCTCTCGGAGGCTGCTCTCAGCCTTCCTGCGGGAGGTGGAAGCTCTCGCTCAGCAGCGTGCCTGCGTGCAAAGCAGGGCAGCGGAGAGCACACACACGGGTCAGACTTGATTTGTCACCTCATGCAGGTAATCAGGCTCTCTTCTTTGAGACGCTAAGTGGGCTAATACTTGGTTTGGGTGCTGGTTACCAGCTACGCCAGCTCAGCCGTCTGCTGCCACAGTTTCTAATTTCATTGAAAGAGTGCAATTTATCCTGGAGTCAATCCAAAGATTCAGTAGGACAAGAAACCACAGGAAGTAACTAAACTTAAATCAAAGAACGGAAACGACTCGGTTCAAATTTAGAAAGTGCACATTGTTTTCTTGTAGATGTGCCACTTCCTCACGGGGTGACCTTTATTCATAAATAATAGAATGCTGGAGAGCAGCTTAAAGAAGGGTGAGGAAAGCTTCAGAGCAAGTTGCAGGAGGGGAAAAGCTGCTGGGATCAAGAAAAAGGAAGCAGTGCGCAGCTTAAGGCATCGCCAGTTGTTTGTGTTCAGATAAATGAAGCTTTTCCAACAGTGGGAGAGAGTTTAATGTTAGAGCAGCCTGAAAAAGAGTCAGGAAAAAATGCATCACACTGCAATTAAGATGTGTGTGTGTGCATGAGTAAATGTATGTGCATGGCAAGAACACGCTCCCCTCTAACCTCAACGCAACAAAAACTGGAGCGTGAACTAATTACTCATTTATGGAAGGAGAAGGGGAAGTGCATTTTTCTTTAGCCACTGAATAATGTTACCAGGGGCCACTATTACATTGGTAAATCATTGCTGTGATAGGTCACTTGGCATCTGAGCAGCTGAAAATCTGCCAGTTCTCCCAGGATCAATAGGAGTGAGGGCTGATGCTGGACGGAGACCAGGGCAGTGACACAGAGTGGGAAGGCACATGGCACCTCTGGGTGCTGGCACTGGGTCCTGCCTCCTGGGCTGCTTCTGGCTGCACAGGGCAAGCAGGAAGAAGTGCTTGATCTAGCAATGATGATGGTTATTGGAGTGCGGTCCCTAGGCTGTTTCTCTTCACAAGTTAAAGTCCTCTGCTGTGTCTCAGCCATCCATTTGATTTTTCTTATTGCATTATTCATAGCTCACTGACATCCTGACTCGAGCAACAAGAGTTTTCAGAGCATCTCTTCTTATTTACTGTATTTCAAAGAAAAAAGCAGCAATGATCCTGACAACTGTGGGGCATTGCTTTTCTTCTGTATGTCAGAATCCAACGTCATGGTACAAAAAGGACCTGCTGCAAGTCATAATTTAGCAACAGATTTGGTTCTGCATGAGCTAGGTGGTTTGTCTGCAGCAAGACATAGACTTCACAGGGCTTTTGTGGCTTGTTTTCTTTAAGGAGAGATGCAGCCGTGTTGGCTGCCAAGAGTAAGTGCAGCAGAGCTGATGCTAGGTGGAAGGTCCCTGGAGGAAATGACGGCATGCTGAAGGATGTTACAAGCCTGTCTGCTCCTTCACGTCCCTGGCATCAGTACCTTTCCCCTCTAGCATGAGGCTCTGTGATCTGGCCTGAACCCACTCCTGGTTGTTATCAAGCCTCTGGAGTTTGGCCTGTTTGCCATACATTTAGGCTGGATCCAAGGAGCATTATTTTGTTTGAGGTGCTGTGTGTGCCAGCACTGTATGGAGGAGAGCTGGGCAGCCCTAGAGCAGCATCCGCAGCCTCCATCAACGTAAACAGCCTGACGGACGCTGATTTTCCCAGCAGGGCAGCTCTGGTGGCACACGGAGAGGTTCTGCTTCACTGAGGGCACCCCCCAGGGAGCCCCTTGCCCCAGCACCACGGGAGAGCAGCAGTCAGGAGGGCAACAGCCCCGGGACAGGAGTCAGCATCTGAGCTTTACATTAACTCTGTAATTGCGCAGTCTGCCATGGTCCAGAACCAGCGATGACATCGCATGGAAGTTATGTTATCAGATTAGTTTGGAGATGTATTATAGCCACAGGCACTCTTAGAACAGCCAAACGCTGGTACACAGACATGGCCATAGGCAGGCAGACATTAAAGACGGCTTAACTAGATAAGCTAATGCTGATCAGGATTTCAGAGTTTACTAGCACAGAAGGGAGGTGAACCCTGGACTAAATACTGCACTTCAGGATAGTTAATGTTGAAAACTCTTCACCTTTTTCCATTATAACGCTGCTTCAAATTGTCTTTCTAAGAGGGAAACTATTTCTGCAGAGCAAGAGGAATGGAAGCTCCGAGATGGCAAAAGACCTGCAGATATCTGGGCACAGGATCTCTACTCGGATAAAAGCTCTGGAAGAAAGAACAGTAAGGCCCAGCCCTCCCCATTCCCAGACCCCTGCTCTGGACACAACCTCTCTCTTCTTCATGATCACCTTTAAATCACTGCGGATACACACCCTACCAGGCTTTGGTGCCAGCGCACGGTCCTTCAGTGTCTGCCCTGCCACAGTTAACTGCTGTCGCTTTTCAGGCCCCTCTTAGAAGATACAATCTCTGGTGCTTACAGAATTTTCCAAGGACCGTGGCTACATTGCTGCTGGTCCTGTCACGAGAAGTTTCAGCAGTGCAGAAGATTGCTGGTGACAGATCCAGGTCAAACAGCTCGTGTGCTGAGCTAGGGAGTGAGCTGAGTGGTGCTGGTCCTGCAAGCAGGCTCTCCTCCACTGGGATCTGCCCAGATGACGACAATGTCAGTACTTAAGGATGTGGTTACTTCAGGTTCTGTGCCTGCATGCTTCCCTGAGCATGTGCCTTCAGCACATCTTTCCCTGAGCTGTCTCTGCCTTAAGCTTTATGCCTGTGTCGCATGAAAGAAGAGATCGTGGCAAGAGGTACTAGGTAGCTGTTTACAGACACAGCACCCCATCGCTCATGGTAAAGACAAGGAATCCAGTCAAGTTCTCAGGTTAAGGACTTGTGCTGGACCACAAGCAAGTTAAGAAGCCAGGCTGCTCCCATGAGACTGGGTATGTGCATGGATCCTGGTGACTTCCTTGGAAGATCCTCCAGGACATCACAACTTGACCATATTTAGTTGCTGTGCTCCCCAGAGGGGGAAAATGCAGCTGCAGCCACTCTGAAATTGTTCCAGGATGACTGAACAATACAAGCAAGTCACCCTTTGAAATGCAATCAGTTTGCAGGATACTCCTGTGAACAGTCATGAGGTATCTGGTGTGATGTCTGCTCAGCAGCAGGGAAGCTCATTCCCACTCCAGAATCAGGACACGATGCCCTTCTTCACTTCCCCACTGGGAACCTGTCACGCACAGGATGCTTGACAGGAAGGACAACACTGCCTTGAGCAGCAGCGTTGGGATCTTAGAAGCTGCAGCTTCATCCCCAGTCAAAATTAATGTTTGGGGTGACCTGGAGGGAATTAAGACCTTGGAAAAGGACAGGAGCTGAAGGGCTGTACCCCAGGGTTCTTGCATTGGCTCTGAAGGCCTATGCAGTGAGCAAGCTAGGGTTCAGGGGGTCCTGTAGCCGTTAGCTCAGGTGTTGAAGTGACCTAACTGAGCATATGGCACATGGAAGTGGCCACTGCCTGAAGCAGCTCTGGGCAGAAGTAGTGACAAATGGGAGGCACTTTGGTTGGGAGGGAATGCACAAGGGAATAGGCTGAGCTGCCTCCAGCCCCCGCTTCAATTGGAGCTCCTGAAGGTGCCCGTGGCAGCTGCCCAAGGAGGGGACGGTCACTAGAGATGAGCTGCCAATGTTGACCCCCTAAGAGAGAATAGTTCTGCTTGTAGGACTCACCCATGGCGGTAAGGAAGGACTGAAGTTTGTGGTGCCACTGTTGTGAACAGATTTTTTTCTGGCAAGGGCAGATATTGAATTAATTGCTCAAATTGAGCACATTTAATGCAACCAGATGTGTCATTTAAAGAAAATTGTGGATTAAAAAACAAATGCAGAAGAGATAATCAAGTGGAATAGGTCAGAGATACTTAAGCTATGAAACTTTATGCCTTTGCTGTCCACTGCACTAATCCAGCCAGACTCTAAATTGCATTTGAATTGAGCAAAAAAGCCATACAGAATACTTGTAAACAAAATCAGTTCATCTTTGATGCTCAGTAATTACAGACCTATTACAGCATTAACATAGGCACAGATGCACTGGGTGCAATTGTGCAGGCAATTTGCTGAAAGCAGACAGCAAGAAGGCAAATGCATGAGTACACTCTTGCATTGGGGTTTGCTCATTCCTTAGAGGTAGCTGAAACAATGGAGCTCTTTTCCAAGCAGACGTGTCAGCAAGCTCCCATGTAGAGGAAGCTTCTCTCCCCCGTGCTATCCAGGGACTGGATGGCTGCTCACCACATGCAATTTTCAAGTCAAAATATACTTCCTTGCAAGGAAGTACAATGGGATTCAGAAGCCAAGTTCACAAACGCACTGCAGCGCTGGTTTTGTCTCTTCAGCAAGACATTGCCAATTTCAAATTACTGTTGTACCAGATAATTACCAGTCCGAAAGTTGTAGGAAACCAACTGTTATTTTCAAGTGTTTGGGTATAATTTCAGACTCAAACATTTTGTAAGGTTCTTCAGTCACATGAAATGAAAACAAACGCGACCTTATGTTTTAATGGGATTTTGGACTTGCCTCCATCGCTTGATAGAAAGCTACATCCTTGTAGGCAATTCCATGAGAAAGTTGTACAAACTCCCCGGAAAGCTCATTCTCCTCGGTGTTTTTCAGAGCAGTTTTTAAAGCAATAAGGTTTAATGTCTCTATTCTCAAGGTGGGGCTGGGTAACTTGTCTGCCATGGACTGAAAACCAAAATGGATCTTGACTTAAATAGCTCCTGAGTGTGGAAATACAGAATGTTTACAATGTCTCATTATCTGTTAGTTAATAATTAGAATAAGTTCCTCCTCACATGTTTAAACACCATTTGAGATGTACGGGGGGGGGACAAGTCCCTTCCTCTCATCATCATTTCAAGCCCAGAAGCAGGGCCTCTCTGGAACCAACCCTGCAAAACCCAGCCCTGGGAAGCACTGGTGTGACTCAGACGCACCCCCAATGCCCACAGTCCCAGTGAAGTCAATGGGAAAATGTGCTCCCACAACCACCTCCTGACACCCAGCATCAGATAAGAGGTACCACAGTTCCGTCCAGCCTGTTTCTGAAGGATGCAGGGAATTTCCACAGGGGATGCTGACATGCAAACATCTCAACATAGCCTTAAGCATCATAGAAAAGCCCCAAATGCTCCGTTTGGTGTGTGTTTGTTAGCAGGATGCTCAGAGCAGTAATGCAGCCACCAATAACTCTTTCCATCTTTGTAAGCTGCATGTACCAGATCAGGGGTCACTTTATCTCTTTCTAATGAATTTTGCCTTAATTACACCTCATGAGCAGCTTGTTCCATCTCTGACACTGAACAGCATCAGTGTCAGGGAAGGGCCATTTGCCTCAGCAGACCAAGACTTCTCCTGGGGCTGCTGGTGCTGGATTGTCCTGTACGTGTTCCTGGGCTCTGCTACAGCCTGAACTGCTCTCCTGGAGCTCTGCTGTGAGTCAGCGATGGTGAAGGGACAGAGCAGAGACCTCTCAATTCTGTCACCTCACAGCTGAATGACACTTCCTCTAGGTTACTGTGATACTAGACCTGTTATTATCCAGGCAAAAGCTGCATTATAGTCTCCAAATCGATGTGACAATCACCTCATTAAGATCAACGTGCAGGTAGGAACAGTTGCAGTAAATGTACTGCAGAAATTGGCTTATTTTCTTTGCTATCTGGGGCACATGAATTTGTAAAGCAGGGCAACAGGGAAAAAACAAACCAAGAAAAGCAATCGGCTCTTTACAGGTAAGTCTGAATACAGAGGAATTATCATAATTGAGAACTATGTACTTTGAAGTAGCATAGTGTCAGGTCAGGAACGTACTTCAAGGCCTGTGCAAGTCAGCACTATTCAGACTGAATGCAATCAGTGCAAAATGCCTCTTCTATCATTGCTTTCAGAACAACCATGGTGAGTCTCTCCCCTGTGATGAGTTTGGTTACAGGGTCTGGAAAACCTTATCCAGGAGGCGGTGATCACAGCAGCATGCCATGCTCTGGGGACGTGCACAAACCCTCCTTGCTGGCTCCACATAGCTACTCACAGCCCCTCCCTACAGATGTTTGGAAAAGAGGGAAATACCCAGGACATGCACTGAAAATGAAGGCAGCGTATCTGGGATTGGAGCTTTCCTTGCTTTCAAAAGGCACTTGTAAAGCGAAGATCTACAGGGCTTCACAGAGTGTATGCCCCAGCTGGGTCAGGGCTGGCTTCCACCACAGACAACCAGGGTATCACCCAAGGACCTGCTCCTCAGAGGAGGAGGTGGTGATAAGGGAACGACTGTTGCCACTGCCTTTGTCTGGAACGAAGGACATCCTCTTGTCCAGAGCTGCCAGGCCACGCTGCCACTGACGGAAGTCAGAAAGCTCAATAAAAGCCTTTAATGAGGGAGGACTACACTTGGAGTTAAAAGAGACCTTTTACTAAGCACATGTTTTTAATGTGTGATTAAGAATAATATATAACGTTGGAGTTCATTAAGCTGAGTTTGGCTGAATTTCCAGTCAAGCTGTAAATGCTTTAAACCCCAAAGAAGCTCTTTTTCTGTCAAGCATATATTAACATTGACAAAATATAGGTATGTATTATTCTTGTTCCCCTCCTGAACAGTAATAAGGGAAGGGGGAAAAAAACCCAGAAAGCTGATTAGGGAAATGTGCCATTTTTAAACGGAGACGCTCAGTTCTTGCCAGAGTGTGGAAATTCGGAAGCTGGGAAATGAGACCTGTAGACTTCCAAGAAGCTGTCTCTGTCCAGCTGAAGCCTGTTCCTATGGTGCGAGTGAATAAAGCACATTTTGAACCACCAACGTTCAGACCTCTCGGGACTCAGTTTTCTCAGTCAAGGCTTTTTATTGGAGAACATTTCTTTTAAGGACAGAAAACTAAGCTCAGATATGATCTATTAAGCTAATGGTAGTAAATGATAACCACATTAGAAGGATTTTATATGTTCTTAAGGAAATACATTGCATTGCATTTGAAAAGAATAAAACCCAAAGGATACTTGAGCAGCTGTTTGCCTAGGAAAAGGTAATTGTAAGTGCTAGGCTGAATGTGAAACATTGTACAGCAACAGGATTATTTCTTTTGCTCTTATGGTTAATATTTGGAAACCCATCAGAACTGTGAATTATCACTGCTGTGGTTCTGCAAAGGTGGTGAATTTCAGTCCTCAATCTCAGAACAGAGTATTCTTTTTTTGGTGGGGGAACTGCTTTTTGAGATGTTGCATTTCTCACTACGCTTTAGGAATTAGTCATGATTCCATGAAAACAGCTTTTGTTTTGCTGTTTCAGGAGGAGAACAAATAATTTCTCCCTTGCACATACCTCACAGAGCATTTCAAAAGGACTGCAGGATTCAGAAATGGTCCTTTTAATTTTATAATGCCAATATAGAGTCCCTTCTAGCAACAGAAAACACAGTAGCCCATGGAAAATGGCACATTTATCAATGAGACATCCCCAGTGGGGTTCCAATAACTGAGAACAACCCCTCCTCCTGCTATCATTCATTTTTTTATGGAGAAGGGGGAAGCCAGTCATCAGGATCATTGTGATTCCATGCACAAATTGTAGCTTTATTCTTGAACCCAAAATAAAGGGAGAGAGGAGAAGCCTTACTATTGGGAAAGCTGCTGGGTTTCTCTTTACTGAATTAAAGAGCAATTCCTGAGCTGACTTTTGACATGCTGCACCCTTAGCATGGTATGGGAGAAAGGCAGCAGCTGAAGAAGTTTCAAAGAATCTCGAATGTCGCTTTTCTACCCTGGATTTTGCAGGGATGTTTTTCCTTTTCTCTTTCTTTCCTTCCTTCACCTTTTAAGGAAAAACTTGGCGGTTCAAACAATTTAAATAAAGAAATCAGACCCATGGTCTCTTAAGGAAATAGAGAGAAGCCTTTTCCTCCTGTGCTTAATGCTGATATTCATTTGCACTGCCATTTCCAAAGGCTGTGCTTCCAGTCCTGCTTTCCTCTAAGACCTTTGTGCCTTTTATATGCCTCTTTCTGTTTTTTCCATTCCCCTCCTAATAATGAATTTTCAGAACATGTCGTCTCCAGGCTCGTCTTTCTCCTGTGACGCCAGGACTGGTACCAGAAAAGAAAATCCTGGCTTATCTTTGCTACGCAGTTGGTGGGGAAGAGCAATCAAGACAGGTTTTGCCTCCATATATAATATATTTCACATACCTTTATGACATGATTCTTAGGTACACATTTTTATTGCCTGTATTACTTCTCTAGTCCTTAAAATACATCATCCATCCAGACATCCAGATTTAAAACAAGTGTAGAGCAGGACAGGGAGCAGAACAGTGATGGAATAAGGCACAGAGGCCAGAAAAAATAAAAGAGAAAAGGACAGTTGTGTGGAATAAAATGTTAAAGAGCAAAGGTCACACAGGAAAGCTCTGACACACCAGTGCTGAGCTCTGAAGTGTCCTATTATGGAGACAGCTCAGAACTACTTGACACTAACAAGACATCAGGCTGTGGAAAAGAAAGGAAATGTGTACAATCAGTTTTTCATATGCCAAAGCAAGAAATACCCGATTCTTATTTGTCAGTCCAGGTGACCCCATATTTATGCTCCTTCTTAGGAAGGGATGAAGGAGATGACATCCTATCAACAGAAAGAAGAGCCTTATTCTGTCATAAAATCCCCGCACTCAAACGCGACACAAGTATGGTGAAACCTGCCTGCCATATATGTACACCAACTGCAGATGTTGATGAACAAGCACAGAAGAGAGGTATAAATGAGAAACACGGGCACACAAACGCAAATTCTGCAAGAAACATGATATTCCTCCAGAATGCAAAGTCTCCCGTAGGTTGGGAGGCACCAGGCAGATATCCACTGGGCATAATTAGAGATAATTGCTGTTAGAAAAGTCAGAGTCAGAAATGCGCTGATGATCAGGGATCCTGAAGGGTCTGGCTGAATGCATCTAGAAAGAGCACAAGATTTTCCCTTGGGGAACAGACTCGGTTTGTCTTTCTCCACTTAACACCACTTCTCATTTGCCCACAAAAGCAGATCTCGTACTTACTTTAGGTAATTCAGCTAAGACCATCTCTCCATAGGCGAGTTAATCCTAAATCCGAGGCTCAGGAGGGGGCCGGACCTGGGAAAATCCTGGCAGGAGCCGCTGGAGCTGCGGGAAGGGACCTGCGAGCGCGGCGCTGTCAGCGGCCGCCGCGATGCTGCAACCGCCGCTGCCTGGGAAAATGGCTATTTTATGAATGGGAGGGTAGCGGCTCCTCCTGCGCATGCGCGGCCTCGGGACTCTATGAATGGGTGGGCACCGGGGCGCCAGCGCGCATGCTCGGCTGCCCTTTATGAATGGGCGCTGGCGCGGCGCGCGTTCCCGGCGGCGGCTCGCGCTGTTTCTGCCCTTTTTTTTATGAATGGAGCGGGCAGCAGCTGCGCGTGCGCAGCGCCCCCGCCCGCGGCTGCGGGTAACGGCGGCGGCCGAGGCGGGGAGACGGACCACCGACACCCCCCCCAGGGGCTCCCCCTGCCCCGGTCCCTCCAGGTGTGGTCGTTAGTGGGGGGCAGCCGTGAGCGTGCCG
>JANRGW010003105.1:0-11081 GCA_024733675.1 Psilopsiagon aymara | reverse complement strand
CCCCTTTTTGGAGTGGGGGGGGAAGAAGGAGGGGGAAGTGAGTGAACAAAACTGCTTGTTTTACAGCTTAAACCGTGCCAGCTCTTTTAGGAGGGGGAGGTGGGTTAACAAACTGCGTGGCTGATTTACAGCTTAAACCACGACATTTCTGAATAGAGAATGTACTTAGGCAAGCACATAGGAATTCACAAATACATCTGATCTTCCAGATGAAAAGTGAAACTTGCATTTAATGGGTTGCATAATTACAAGGATATAAAATGTACATGAAAACCTGTACTGATTTCACTGTATCTTATTAAGTCCCAGTTTAATTATTACTTACAGCCTGTTTCAGAGGCTCATTTTTGTTCCAGACTGTTTGAGATCCAGCACAGTTTTATTTTAGAGACACAGTATTGTAAGGAAATCATCCTTATGAATATTATTTTGAAATGTTAAATTTTTTATGAAATAGAAATGTTTGTACTGGATCTGTAGTCCATGGTGGCTTTTGGTGTTTCTGCCTTCCACATTTTTGCCCCTTAAATCTCATTGTATGACAGCTGAAGATAGTATCACCTTAAAATATTATTTTCCTTAGAAGAAACTGGCACAGCTGAGGTCAAGAGAAGTTGATAGGGATCTTCTCTATCTGGAAACAACCTGTTCTTGTAATCACTACTGAGAAACTTCTTTCTTTATAGCATATTAGGCTTTCCTCTGCTGGCAGTTGAATATATTAATCAAGTATCTATTCCATAATGACATCTCAAAGTTTTTTACAAACTCCATGATTAAATCAAATTATCTGCTATGAAAAGATCAAATTTTAATGCCTAACTTGGTCATCTTCCATTCTCATGTTTAAGTTGAATTGTTTTTCTTTTATTGCCTTTCTGCATATAGAATTCTTTCTGAAATGTTTGAAGATGATAGGTAAAAAGGGAGGACAAAAGACCACTGCTTTTTTAAGCAGGTTTTGAAATTTTCTTTTTAAATGAAATTTGCAAACACTGCCAGTGTGACATGTATTTGAGATATATCTGAGAATTAAAATATTAGCTCTGTTTTTAATTTATTCTTTTATTTGGAAATCCACACAGCATTTGAGACATATTGTTTGATATACTATGTTTATTATTTGAGAGGTTAATATAATTTTATATTATCTCTTTCTCAATCAAGCTTGCTACTATACATCTGTGTTCTGGGTCTTCTAACTATGTGGGTTTCTTCATCAATCAGATGTAGCACTTCTGTGATAGGAGTGATAGCAGTTACAGGCTAATCACAAGAATCAAACGCACTTGAGCCTTTCTGTATGCTAAAAGTTTGACCCTTCATACCAAGTAGTACATTTGCTAAATGCAAACCAGCACTCCTTCGGTAATACGTACCTACAGACATACATAGTGTGGCTTTCTGGTATCAATTCACATATCTAGTATGTGAAGTTTGTAGAATGATGAAAGGTAAAAGAAAGTGTATGTGCTCATGTTACATACATCGATTTCACTTAGTGTCTCTTTAGCTTAATTCAACATTGCATTTTGTCTTTAATAGTAAGGCATTGTAGGAAGGTAAGTATGGTGGCTTCACCTTGGCCAGCTACCAGACCCTCACCCACCTGCTCTCTCACTTTTCCTCCTCAGTAAGACAAAGAGAGAATATAAGATGAAAATATTCATGAGTTAATATAAAGACAGGCAGATCCCTTACCAATTACAGGCACTGGCAGGCTTAACTGGGGAAAAATACTTTAATTTATCGCTAGTTAAAAGCAGAGTAGGATGGCAAGAAATAAAAACCTTGCCCTGTTCCCCTCTTCCCATGCTCAACATCTCTCCTTTATTCCCAGCTCCTCTATTTTCTCCCCTTATGAATGGCACAGTGGATATGGAGAATAGGAGTCTGTCCATGAAAGTTCCTCTCTGCTGCTCCTTATTCCTCACACACTTTTACCCAGCTGTAGTGTGTGTCGTCTCCTTGATCTGCAGCCCTTCAGGATAAACCTGCTATAGTGTGGGACCTCCTCAGGCATTAATTCTTGGAAGCAGAATCTGCGCCAGCATGAGCTGTCTGTAGGTGTCAGTTACTTCAGGAAATATCCAGCTTGCTCTGGTGTGGGGTACTGCATGCAGTGTAGGTATCTGCTCCAGCACGGTCCTCTCCATGGGCTTCAGAGAGATACCTTCTTCACTATGGTCCTCTCCATGGTCTGCAGGGGAATCTCTATATTGGTGCCTGAACCATCTCCTCCCCCTTCTTCTCTGACCTTAGCATTTCCTCACACTTTTTATCCCTCAGTTCTCACTGCCTAGGCAGCATTTTACACTTCCTTAAGTATGCTTTTGTAGAACCATCACCAGCTTCACTGATGAGCTCAGCTATTTCCTGCAGTTGTGCAGCCCTGTCCTCTTCTTGCAGGCACCAGCCCTTCAGCTTCTTCAGTACCAAAAACCATGTTACTGACACCCAATACAGTCAGATAGAGGGGAAGAGTGTAAAGAGAGGAAAAACAGGCCCACAAATGCAGAAATCTGTTTTTTTTCTTACCATGGTTAACTTCCCTATTTCTTTTAGTATTAACTACAGTAAATTTTATTGGTGGTTATCACTTCTAGACAAATGACTGGAGCATTTTCCTGAAAGACCTGCTGAATATATTGGAAGGACAATGTAAAGGGTGTTTTTTACTTCTGAAAATCATATATAGAGAGGATAGGCTTGTATTTTTAAACTCTTGCAAGATGTAAAGGGGCAAAGAGCAGTACAGATGAGTAATTGGTTTTGTTGGTTGTGTGTATGTTGAAAATTCTATTACATTAAGAAGCACATTGTTTGTGTACTATTCCTTCTCACATATTAGTTTTGAATAATCTTTTTTAAACTTCCTCCAGAGTATTTGTATTTCCTCTTGCCTTTTTACTGAACAGCCTTGTTGAGATTTGAACTATAGTTGAAGTGATAAGAAACACTGTATATTGTTTCAGTACTCTTGTTCTTGTGTGACTAATCATAGGCCTTTGTGAGAGAACCAACATGTGTATTTAATTTTCAAATACAGCCAGAGTAGACATACTCTGGCTGCCTGGGCTACTTGGATGTGTGATGGCCTTTGTTTTTCAGATTTTCACCATGAGATATTTTTTTAGGTTTTGTGCAGTTTTGCATCCTACATTGATCTATATTGGTGCCTGAAACTTGAAAAAAGCTGGTATGATGCTACACAAGCTGATGCATGGATGTCCACTAGGGCAGGCTTAATGTTGCACCATAGAAAGTATTTTCAGTTTGTAATTTAGATATCCATTCTACAAACACTTTCACGCTTTATTAATTTTTTCTGAATATTATGAACATAGAGTAAGCAATTGATTTTGAAGGGACAAAGATTAACTGATCCAGAGTTTGTTTTAATCAAAAATGACAATTAAAATATGAAGAATTCTTAATAAAAAATATGTGAAAATTGAGGTTCATGTATAGTTTTTAAAATAGTGCATGAAAAATTCTTTTTGTCTTAATCAGGATGTAGTAATGTTGTTTTCTGAAATAGCATTTTTATTTTTATTTTTAGTGGTCATTGGCAGCTCTGAAAACTATAGTATTTTAAAACAGCATTATAACAAGTTTTTTTAATGACATACTAAAATTAACTTTGTATTTTATTATTTCAGTTGTTCATGGTTGACAATGGAGCAGATGACTGGAGAATAGCCATGACTTACGAGCGTATTTTCTTTATCTGCTTGGAAATACTGGTGTGTGCTATACATCCCATACCTGGGAACTACACATTTACATGGACAGCCCGGCTTGCCTTTTCTTACGCTCCATCCACAACAACAGCTGATGTGGATATTATTTTGTCTATACCAATGTTCTTAAGACTGTATCTTATTGCCAGAGTTATGCTTTTGCACAGCAAACTTTTCACTGATGCCTCATCTAGAAGCATTGGAGCATTAAATAAGATAAACTTCAATACCCGTTTTGTCATGAAGACTCTCATGACAATATGTCCAGGAACTGTACTGTTGGTTTTTAGTATCTCATTATGGATAATTGCTGCATGGACTGTCCGAGCTTGTGAAAGGTAAGGTTGCTTTGTTTATTTAGTTCTTTCTGTCTATCTTTCTATTTTCTCTCGTTTTTACTCTCCAGTTTTGGAGTGAAAGGACCTAAATACTTAATGAAATAGAGCTTCTAGATCCTTGATATTACGAATGTTGATTCTGTCACATATAGTCAGGAATGTTTTGCCTCTCAATCTGAAGGACTTCAGCAGCGAGGTTTGTGCCATGCTGTTTACTGTAGCACTGCAATTTGATGTCAGTGTAGAACTGCAATTTGATGTCAGCCATTTGATATAACTTTAGGCATGTTTTCACAGTGGATGGATAGCATAAAATGTTTTTAAAAGTAGTGGTTGATGTTCTGCATTGATACCAGCTTTAATTTATTTTGTTTGTAAGTTAAATTTATTGAGGATAAGGTAGATAAAATAGCCATGTAAAACTCCAGTGGACTCTGAGGGGGGTTTTAGTTGTTGTTTTGTTTGTTTGTTTGTTTCTAATTTGAGTTTGTCAAAAAAAAAAGGAATGCAAAATACTGTTGAGAAGTTGGCAAGATCAAAAAAGGGTAACATGCAGAACAATTACAGTAATGCAGCTTTTTTCATCCACTGAAAATCAGAACAAGTGCATTTGAGAGGCAGATTTTCATTGATTTCAGGTGGTTTTCCTACCCTCTCTCCTACAGACTTCAGTGTAGATGAAGAATAAATTCCTATCTGTGCTAGCAGCCTGAAATTTAATTTCTCAGACATAGCTTTAACAAGAAAGAAATGAGCTTCTGATTGGATGGAATTGCTTAGGAACACGAGATAGGACAATTGGAATGACTATGAAAGATTTAGTGCCTGGGACATCTCTTAGATCTGGAATGAATTTCTCCTTACTTCAGCTGGAACATCTTCAACTTATTGCAGGGTGTCCTGGGAATAGGAAGTGAGATTTGAAAGCACTCCATTTCATAGTGACGAAGGCAACATGAAAGGCCATCATTATCCATGCCTCTATGGGAAATCTTATAGAGACAGCTTATGGGTTGAGGCAGGCGAGTTGACCATATGAGTAAAGACTTCACTGTTTCAGTGGTCTTCTGTGTCCTGGGTTCAGCAGTAGCAGTCATTTTTCCCCTTCTTGGTATCTGGTGCAGCGCTGTGTTTTTGACTCTTGGCCTGAGAACAGCACTGAAAACACCAATGTTTCTAGTTATGGCTTAGTGATGTGTGGTCTGGCCAAGGACTTTCGGAGCCTCATGCTCTGCCAGGGAGGAGGGGAAGCCGGGAGGAAGCAGAGACAGGACACCTGACCCAAACTGACCAAAGGGGTATTCCATACCACAGCATGTCATGCCCAGGATGCAGAACTGGAGAGCAGAGACCAGGAAGGAGGTGGGGGGTTGGTGGCTTGATCGGGCTGGGTGTACGTGGTGAGTGGACTATGTAACTTTCATGTATGAATTATGAGCCCTGCAAGTAGATTACTTTTTGCAGTTTCCCATACTGATCCTGTTACTGAGATAGCTTTGTATAAGGTCATCACTTGTTTATAGCTGTTAAAATAGAAATATCTGGTTTATAAAAGGAAACTAATTGCTCAAAGCAACTCATAACTAAAAACTGATGTAACTGGTTGTATTTTCATAGCAAATGCTACTGATAGACGACAGATCTATTGTTTTATCAGACAATGAAGGCAGTAAGGCAGTCTGTCACAGAAGTACATCAGAGAGTGTCTGATATACATAAATCTAAATAAGATTTTGGATTATCCAAATAAGAAATTGGTTTCCTAAGTGTGTTTGGAAACACTAATAGTTAAATGATGTTTTTTTCAGCTGCCTGAAAACAGTTTTTATACATTTAATAGAGGAAGCGGAGGCACCTATTCTAATGCATACAGTGCTTGATTTCTATTCTTCTAAATTCATATTTTCCTTCTCTTTGGAACAATGTTGTTTGTGTATTCTCCGCAAAAGAATTTTTTGAATACAAGTAAGAACATACCCTTCAGTTCGTTTTGATTTATAGAATTAGCCTTGTAGATATGGAAAGTAATAATAAGTGGTGCAATAGTGGGTATAGTCGTCCCCTCACAAAAATTTATCAAGCCAAGATAGATTGGTTTCTAGTCCAAAAATAGTAGACCTAACTTGGGGGAAGGGAGTGCAAAAGACAGAAAGTTGAAAACAAGCACAAAAACCTCTCCTTGCTCCCTTAAAAAATATCTTCTTTTTCAGGGTCGTCTAACTAGAGCAGGAAAAGTTTTATTTAGGTTAAATTCCCTTTTATTTACAGAGGATTTATACATACAACAGTTGTATGAGAACAAAGTGGAGTGGAATAGCTCATGTGTAGTTCCAATGTCTTCTAAGAATGGTGAGCAAAGTGAAGACTGTTTCTCTAAATTCAAATGTCTGAAGAGAGTAAGAATACCTACAAAGGAGGACTTATCTGCATTCAAAGATAAAAAGCCTTTTTTTTCTTAATTTTCTTTCCTATTAATCTTGAATCTGTAAAACTTAATTCAGGGAACATCTTTCTTCTGTTCAGCAAAACATGGTTGCACACACTCCAAATTCCTTCAGATCAGAGAGCAATTTATGGATTTTTTTTTTCTTATTTCATTACTGGTTACAGAGACACATACTATGGTCTTAGCATTTTTAAATGCAGTCATTCATTTTTTTTCTCTCCATGTTAACCAACACCTTAAACTATTCAGAATATTTTGCTGCTAGAGGAATCAAAACTCTTTGCCATAATTTCTTAAAAACAGTCCTTAGAAAATATGCTCATGCTGAAGCAGAAATCAATTTCTTACAACTTCAAAATAAAATTTCTTGCTCCAGCAGCAACATATTTGAAAAATGCAGCCTGAAATGGGGATTTGGGCTATGCTATTGGTTTTCTTTTGCTTCTTGATCTGGGTATCAGGCCACAGTGAAGAGTTAGGGTTGTGGTTGTCGCCTCAGTGCTAATGAATAGACGATCTGCTGACTGAACTCTGACCTTATACATCAAAGAATTTCTTTTACTGAGAATTTATAATTCAGTCCTAACACTTTAAGTGTTCAAGGTCAATTATAGGAGATAGCATGAGGGGGATTGCATGGTTTGAAGAAGTGGTTATATGGAGGGAAAAATTAGAAGGTTCTTTTTAAATATTTTACATGGTCTTTATTTTCCTTCTTCTTCCCCCATTGCTGTCACAATGCATGCTTTTTGTGTGTGTGTGTGGATTTTGTTTGTTTGGTTTTGGTTTTGTGTGTTTTGTTGGTTTTGTTTTCTCCTTGGGTAGTTCTTTTCCTTATGAGGTTCAAAATCAGCTATAGTTTTTGCTGCAGTTATTCTTTAGATGGTGGGTGATTTGTAGCAAATTGATTGTAAGTATTGTAGAGACATCGCAGTACTGGCCAGCGTATGCTTACTTCTGCTTAATGATGTAAGTGTGCTCTTACAACTTCTGCTTAGTGATGTAACTGCTCTATGTCCCAGTATACATGGGTTGCCCAGCTCGCCAGACAAATCTTTACTATTGGTAGTTTCCATAGCTTTACATGTTTGCAACTTACTTTAGTTTTTTACCTGGTAATTTGATATTGCTTTGTTTGTGCACAGTTGAAAAAGCCTTACAGTAAAACTACTTATTCAAAAGATCCCCAAGAGTTTTTTTTCAGTACAGCTTGGGTATGTACGCAAGCTAATAATCTCTATGGAAACATGAAATTTAAACCTGTCACAAAGTTTAACAGCAATTACAGAGGGCTGTAATTTTCTGCCATGCTGCAGTCCAGTGCCCAGTGAGTAGAAAGGGGTCATCACCAGCTCTTGTGGAATATTATTAAGATACCATATCAGTATTGAGTTTAGAAATGGCAGCTTCCTTCTCTTACTGGGAATAGAAGAGAACACAGCTCTGCCTGCATAACTTGTTCTGTGTTGCTGACTATAAGAAATCAGTGCTACAAGAAATAGGCACTCTGAAACTGAAGTGATGTGCATGGCAGAGTTTAAGGAGACTTACCTTGATGTGACACCTTGGTGTCAGGCTGTGAGACGGTCTACTGCTGTACACAGGGCTCCCTGATGAGTCAGATCAAAAGCTGCATCTGTTCACTTGCCTTCTGTTCCAAGGAATTCAACCTTAGAATTTATTTTTAAGAGGTTTTATGTATTAAAAAGATGGTTAGATAAGTGAAAAGTGACAAAGTGGTAGAGGGAAAGACATTCGGCTTTCTAAGCTCATGCAAGTGACAAGGTTTTTCCCCATTTTGGCCCAAGACATTCTCATGTGAAATTCTCATACCCTGATAGTAGTATTTCTGTAAAGTTTCAGTGATATTTCTGGACTGAAACCCAGAAACCTTTTTCACTTTTATTTATATTGATTGTTGTGGTTTAACCCAGCTGCCAGCTCAGATTCGTGCTCACTTTCTCCTGGTAGGGTGGGGGAAGAGAATCAGAAGGGTTAAAGTGAGAAAACTCAGGGTTTGAGGTAAAGACAGTTTAATAGGTAAAGAAAAAGCTGTACACACACAAGCAAAGATGAATGAGAAATCCATTCACCACTTTCCATGGACAGGCAGATGTTCAGCCATCTTCAGGAAGGCAGGACTCCATCATCTTTAGTGGTTACTTGGGATGGCAAAAGCAATCACTCTGAATGTCTCCCTGTTCTTTCAAAACCAGTTTAATGTGCTGCTCATGACACCATATGGTGTGGGATATCCCTTGGAACAGTTTGGGTTAGCTGTCCTGGCTGTGTCGCCCAATTCCTCGTGCTCCCCCAGCCTGCTCATTGGTAGGGTGGGGTGAGGAGCAGAAAAGGCTTTGGCTCTGTGTAAGCACTGCTCAGCAACAGCAGAAACATCCCTGTTATAAATACCGTTCTCAGCACAAATCCTGAACACAGCCCCATATTAGCCAATACAAAGAAAATTAGCTGTAGCCCAGCCAAAACCAGCACACTGATATATTTTAAATATTTTAATAAAAATACATTACACTCTAACATTTGTAATGTATTTTAGACATTTTTATTTGGGAAACAATCAGAAGGAATGCATTATGATTTTTTTTAAAAAAAAAAACAACTTGTTCTCCTTTGCCTTCCCCCGTTATCGGTGAGGTATGTGTGTGTTCCTGAGTTCTCCATGTTCTCCAAAACATAGTGCTTCCTAACAGGGAATTTGAAATTAGGGCAATGACACATGACTTTCTTTCTTAATCTTTACCCTCTGCAAGTGTCAGTGTGTCTTATCACCTACACTCACACTTCCAAAACCAGCAATGTTATACTAGTTCAGAGCTCGTAGGCTGATCAATGAATAAAATTCCTGAATTATAAAATAGAATGTGAATCTACCTTCTTTTTTTTTTTTTTTTTTTTTTTCTCTCTAAAATAGTTTGATTGGCAATATGTTAAATAAAATCCAGTGGTAAAATTACTACGAGTTTCCACAAGTGTGGTTCATTGACTATTATAGAAAAATGAAGCTATCAGTGCAGTGTGAACTGGACAAGTATCTGAGACTATTTAAGTTGCAGGCCTCTGGGTCAGGGGCTGTCTTTTATTCTTTGTTTGCACACTGCTTAGCAAAGTGGTATCCAAGAATAACACGCATATGACATTGCAGTAACAATAAATGTAATAATTTTTAGTGAGGAGGGAGCTATCACTCGTGAAAACTGCTGATGTTCAGATGAAGACAAATGCCTTTTGTTTTGATACAATGGTTTAAGACAAACTGTTCAGTTTTGATCAATACCAACCATGCTGACAGCTTGTGCAGAGAACACTGCCCAGGCAGGAGTAACACCCTGCTAGTTGGCGTGTTTTCCCTGCAGAGACTTGGCTGCCCAAAGTGGAGAAGGCTGGGTGTGAGGCTCTGTAGTCCCTCTTGTAGAGGGGAAGCTGTGTCCGTACCAGTCTGAAATGGGACCTTAAAACCCACTAGAGAGTAGGGTCAGTTAATTATACTCCTATTAGGTGTGTGCAAACACTGTGCACAGCACCAATGCTGTGAGTATACGTAAGGTTGAGTTGAAATAACCTGGCACTAAATTAAGGTCTCTGTGCTATACTTGCTTGCCAAGCTTGTCAGCAAGAGATCTGTCATTGCAAAGGTGCAATAAGAGTAAAAATTACTCAAATCTCCCAGAGTAACAGCTGCCTTAATTGGGTAAGAGCAGAAACAGCAAGAGATGGTGTCCTTGTCGTGGAGCTTACCGTCTGTTTTGGAACCTGGTGCAAAATCTGTAAAAGCCACTAGAATTGCATTGACTTCAAAATCTTTGATGACAGATCTTGAATGATTGTATCCTGACTCTGCAATCATGCAAATCATGCCAGGTTGTTAGGATAAGACTCTGGTAAACATAAATATCAGTTGTAATGAATTGTGCGCAGGTCTGAAAACAGGTTTTGCAATGCTATAAAGTAGGGATGCATGGCAGAAAAAAAATCTGCAACAATTGTTACTGGCATCAGCATGCATGAAAATTGATGTTTTCATCACCTTGGAATATCTGTCAATGTCAGTATGCATTTGTACGAAAAACAGGGAGAAGGATAACATAGCAATAACTATGAATAAAACAGCTATTTGTTTTACGGGTTTTGTGTTGTCTTGTTTTCAAAAGACTTATTTATTTCATTAACTCATTAAATAATCACAAATAGCTTTGACTTGTAGAAGACTACTTCCAGGGTGAAAATAGCAGTAAAAACAGTGTATGCTGTCTGTGAAACAATAAAACATATTGTAATGCATAAGCAACAAATGACAGAGTGATGAAGGATGTAATTACAGGGCAGATTTTTCTTCGTATTACTGTTAATGTATTCTACTGTCATAATCGTGAACCCCTAGAAGTGTAAATAAATTATTCACTTATTTTAAACGTATTATAAATGGAATAGAATTCAGTCTGTGGGTAGGAGAGGTCTGGTTCAAGACCATCTTAAGAACCTGAATGTATACAAGTCCATGGGACCTGATGAAATCCATCTGCGGGTCCTGAAGGA
>JANRGW010003100.1:0-13414 GCA_024733675.1 Psilopsiagon aymara | reverse complement strand
ACACTCCTTTTGATGCAGCCCAGGATACAGTTGGCTTTCTGGGCTGCAAGAGCACACTGCCGGCTCATGCTCATTTTTCCATGCACCACATACCCCTAAGTCCTTCTCTGCAGGGCTGCTCTGAATCTCTTCTCTGCCCAACCTGTAGCTGTGCCTGAGATTGCTCCGACCCAGGTGTAGGACCTTGCACTTGTCATGGTTAAAGTTCATAATGTTGGCATCAGCCCACCTCACAAGCATGTCAAGGTCCCTCTGGATGGCATTCCTTCCCTCCAGTGTATCGACAGAACCACCCAGCTTGGTGTCATCAGCAGACTTGCTGAGGGCACACTCAATCCCACTGTCCATGTCACCGACAAAGATGTTGAACAAGATCGGTCCCAACACTGATGCCTGAGGTACACCACTCATTACTGGCCTCCAGCTGGACATTGAGCCACTGAGCACAACTCTTTGCATGCAGCCATCCAGCCTTGGGTACCACTTGGTACTGCTTTCCAGTGGCACCACCACAAGTTGTTTGTTATTGTACACCAATAAACCCAAATTTATTTAGAGACATAGACCTATTATGTACTTTACCTTCTCTTTCCCCATAAAATACTATGGGAATCCTTCAAAGGATTCCCGGTACTTTCTGGTACACTTTGTGGCACCTGGTATTGAACCAACCATTTGATCTCTGCCAGTTGAATTTGTTTACATAAACCTTTATGTTAAATATTAATTAATATTATCAAGCAACATCTTGCTTTCTTACCCTTTCTCTAATATTTAAGTACAGATTTAATTAGCAGTATTACTCCACATGGCAACCTGGATGAAGCATCAGCTAAATTCAAGAGGCTGACTCTCCCAAAGGCAGGACTGTAAATACTCCCAGACTTGACATGGTTTCAAGCATGGCTTTTTACATCTTGCTGCTTTTCACTCCTCCCTGATTTTATATACTTACAATATTCATATAGCAGTGTTGTATATAAATATTAATTATATATAAGTATTGCATATAATTGCATATGTAGTCATGCAATTTGGAGATAGCATTTACTGCTCACCAGAGGGAAGGTGGCAACTGCAGTGGCCATGATTAACCCTGGCAATAAGGAGATGACTTGAATTTACCCCTGGCTGAAAGGTGTGGGAGTCCATGCACCTGTGCACAGGTTGGGTGTCTGTCTCATGCACTGGGTTCAGTGCAGGCCAGTGCTTGTGGTTGTTGTTGCCTGGTTTTCAAGTCAAGAAATAGGAAACAGCTTGAATGGCTGGAGCCAGAGTGTCTCTGCAAGGGGCAGCCAAATATGAAAAGCACACAAGGCTGTATTGGTGTTTAATTACTTTGTTGTTGTCTAAAAGCGTTAATATTTTTTATCCCTGTTGGAAAGCTCCAATTTGACAGTACCAGGGAGTGGGGCTGGTGTTGCCAGAGGCTTCTAACTGGGAGCAAGGTGCCTTTGACAATGTGAGGCAAAGCACAGAATTCCCTTTACACACCCTTCAGCTTTAGACACCTTTTCCTTCTTCCTCCTCTCAACAAAGAACTTTCCCAAACCCAGAGCTAAGAGCAAAAAGTCTCTCCCCCAAGGGATGGAGCCCTGACTCAGAGACATGCCACAGCTGAAAGCAAAAAGCCAAAACACTTTTGCTGAGGGTATTTACTGTGCCATGCAGGGCATCACTTGTGCCTCTGCCCGTCAGAGTGGACACCAACCCCAGCCATGCTGCAGAACAGCTGGGGCATGTTCTAGGGGTGTGCAAGTCACCAACAGGTCTGGAAGCAGCAGTCGGATGGGATCAGAGCCTTGGCAATCACGGCTCTTGGCGGGGCACGCTGCCTCGGAACTGTGCCCATGCTGCAGCCTGAGAGAAGCTCTTACATGCCTGTGAAAATATGTACCCCAGTGACCACACAAGTAAACTTGTGCCTCATGAACTACATGATTCATATGTGATCTGAGATTTTAGAAGCAGTGATTTCTGCATTTTTTTAATACTGTCTGGCATGCTTGAAAGCACTGTCCAGGAACATAAGCTTCTATGTAAATTATTTTTCATTATGTATTATATTTCTGTCTTTTTTTACAGCTCACCCTAAACCTTACCGTAAATCTGGCATAAACTCTTTGAAAACAAAGGTAAAACCTGAACGGAGGCTTTAATGTCTGCTGGGAGTGATGCAGTTCTCCATGGGAGCATCAGAAATGTGTCCTGGGGTGGACGGTGGTGGGTGATGGGACAGGACATCCCTGCCTCTCCACAGACCCCTTTCCCATGCCTGCTTGTACACACAAAATTTTTTGTCTGTATCAACGTATCTAACATGTGAGAAATAAAGTGTGGAAAACTTATTTCAGCTGCATTTCATGGGCAGGCTCTTTGATCAGGCAATGCCTGAGTATTATTCAGCCCACAGGAAAATGGACAACTTAGGTAAAGAGCTAGCCGCTGCTAAACAGCTGTCGACAATGCCAGCAGTCATTAGGCAGCCTTTGGCTTTGAACAAGAATATCATAAGCCAGGGGAGAAATTCCCCCTTTCCCTGCACTGGGGCAGTATTCCGCAGCTACCGCCCTGACTCACCAACCCGTGGGTAAACGTCGCAGCAACTTGCGGCTCAAAACAAGTAGTGAGGGTTTAGTTAACCCTGGCTTGCATTCCTGACTCTAATTTTGTTTAAGGCAAGGAGGGAATCCTGCGAAGGGTTTCTCTCAAAAATTGTCAGTGATTTATTTTCCTTCCAAGCGCAGCTCAAAGCCCTCCCAGCCTAATTGCCGGGTGCTCTCTTGTGGATGCTCGGGGAAGTGCTCAACGTCCCTCCAGCTCAGACCAGACTTTCTTCAAAACAAATTAAAGAAAAGGGCCTGTCGCCAACTGGAATTAACTCTTTCTGGCTGAGGAGTCTCTTTAAGACTCCTTACAGCCCAGTATGAAAGGGCTGGGCTACCTCAGCTCCTTGCTGGGCTTGTGTTTGGTAGCAGGGAGCAAGTTCAGACTTTTACCCAATTGATGCCTGTTGGAGTAGCAGGGAACTAAACCACGTCCTGTTTGGCAGAGGTACCCGTGATGACCTCTTTGTGCTGGCACCAAGTTTCTCTGCATTATCTGGTAGCTACTATAGCAATTCTGAAGTTCTGCTTTACCTTTTTTTAATATACATTAGTATGTGGAGCATAATACATGAGCCAGACCTAAGCAGTGCAGAAAGGCTGTCTTGATTCATTGCACTCATATGATTTTGGCTGCAGTAAATTCACTCTCCTGCTACAGCATGCAATTTGAGGGTTTATTGAATACTGGCACAAATAGAGGGGAATCATCAAAGTCTAGATAATTGCAGGGCTTTTTTTTTGCTTCCGCTGTCATTGCTTTACCAGCTATTGTATCACTCCCTGGGAAAGCATGGCCAAATACCTCTCATAAGAAATAAAATACTAAAAAAGTAGGTTTTATTCCTCCTTCTCTCTCTTTTCCTTGTGGTAGGACTTACTCTTATGAATGAGCTTCTACAATCTGCGGGAAGTTTTTGCTCTCTTCTCCTATTTCATTATCCCTCTCCCCCCCCCCTTTTTTTTTTTTGTTAGCACCCAAAATCTTGGCCCCTTACTGTTGGACATGGAAACTAGCACTGCTTCAGCAGAAGGAGTTTGGCCTGTGAAATTCCTGGAGAAGCTTTCTGCTCACCTCAGAGAGTACCAGGCTGACTGCTGAGAAAGCGCCTTCCCTGCTCAGCCCTCCCCTGCCATTTGTCTTCCCTGCTATCCCCACGTTTCAGTTCCCCTAAAAATCACCCAGAGATCATTGGCCATTTCAGAAAAGACAACTGCTCCATCGCAGTCGAAATCTGAGCTTGCACATATGGTTGAAGTTAAGCTAAGGTCTTCTTCCCAGAAATGCTTTGTGAAGTTCTTCTCCAGGCAAGCCTTTTCCAGTAAGATAGTGTCTCCTGCCTGCTATTTTGCTTAGTCTCACTTTCTTTTATCTTCCTTGTCGAACTTAAATGTCGCCATTCACTGCTAGCAGATGTGGTTTGGGATTCCTACATTCTTTTATGCCTTTATTTCAGTGCTTTCATCACAGCTTCTCTTTCAGCTAGGTGAATCAAAGGCCTTTCCATAGTCCAGTCAATGCAAGCTATACATGATGGCTTGTTTTATTTGGCAATCTTCTCTAGTATGTGATTCATTGTCTGCAGGTGATTCATAGTTAGGAAATTACTTCTGAACCCTGCCAGTGCTTGTGGTTGATTAAAGTTCAGAAGTCCCTGTAGTCTGTTCACCAGCGCTTTTTTGTCAACTCAAATATTTTTGTGCAGTAAAGAACAGTAAAAAGTGGATGTGCTATTGACATGGGCAATTTACTTGAATGTTTGCATCTTTAGAAAGTTCTACCGAAATCTCTAGAACTGGCATGAAACTGTTTCACAATGTCTGATTAAATGAATCACGTTTTACAAATAAATATCTGTCAAATTGTTCAATTACTCGAGATCCAGTCATTAAGCAATAAAATAAAGCAGTAAATAGGAGACATCTGCTGCAAAGTGCTACAGAAACATAAGCATCTTTCTCAAGTTACCTTCTTTGCATTTCAGTATAATGATTCACCAAAAATGTCTTACCCAAGGCAATCAAACATCAGAAAATTGTCCCCGCAAAACAATATTGGCATAGCATGGTACCTTACCCAAAGCAAATGCAGCTTAACATGTTGGTGGAGGCTACCTAGGAACAAAGAGGAGAAGGCTGATCAGTTGATGTGCTGCAGAATTATTAGGTAAGATCAGATGGTTCAGGATAATAGAATTGGAGGTCATTGCTTCTGATCTTGAATTAATTTTTTTTTAAAGATGTAAATGCTGCCCTTCCTTTGAAAGGCATTTCCCGTAATGGCCGAGAGAGAACACAATTTTCTCTTTACATCAGAGATGCTTTACATCAGAGGAGCTTGTAGGAATAACATTAAAACCCAAAGCACGGATGGTTAAGAGGTTCAAACACCGAGTCTTTCAAGACCACCCGGTCAAATCCACTGCAGCAGTAACTGAATACCAAAAGTTGGTAACTTCCAGGTAGCTGCTGTCAGACTGAAGAGGGGATAACAGCTCATGTTGGTCGGGCGCATCTCCACATCAGGACGGCCACTTTCCCCTGAAGTAGGAGGGACTTTCTGGCAATAGCAGCATACAGCATTGACCCAGAAAATGATATTTCCAAGAATACAAATTAATTAAAATACCTTTTGGAAAGGCATTTAACAGCAGATGTAAGGAATTGTAGACTTCTCTTCCCTATCAGGCAGCTCAAGCACATTGCTTCATCTAAGAGTATCGGTTTGCAGAGCAGTGGTTGATCCACATTTCTTTGAAAAAAAAAAAAATTAAAACTTATCTTGATTGTTATAGAAGTTCCTGTGAAAGATACACTTTTCCTGCCAAAAGATTCCTACAATGCTCAAGTAGCACTTCAAAAACAGCAAAGCTGGAATGACACTTGCATATTTGACTGGTAATGGAGCATAGAAAAAAAAGAAAGAATACCCAAATATCCAAAAGCTGCATTATCACAGAAGTATCAGATTCCTTTGGATCTTTCTCTGCATAACTTTTCAGCACCAGCAGTCCTATCTAATACTTGATTCATGGATTATGTTTAAAATTGGATTTGCATATATTAAACCCATGCTTTATGAAGGCTTCTGTGTATAACTTAAAATTCTTTTCTAAACAGAAACCCTGCAACTTCACAGTGCTTCCGGTTGCAACAATTTGTCTGTACATATCTCCACATACAGGATTGGGGTTTTTTTGCCACAACTGAGGTTTCAGATATCTATTTAGTGATTTTAGTTAATTTCCACAGCTCTCACAAGCCTGAGAAGCTCTAGTAAGTGCAATGTGTGTTTTAAACCTCCTCCCAAAATGCTTGTTTCGACAAATATTTTTGCTGAGTTCAATTTCTCCCAGGAAAATTTACTTGGATATGAAGTGGTTAAAAAAAACTCCCCCAGGATTTGACTGACTATAATTGGCACCAATTTAGTAAGAACACTGGGACATCATGAAGTGCAAAATTGGATTTTCTGGCACTTCAAAACAAACAAACACACAAAAATCCTTAAAACAGGAGGTCAAGACCTCAGTTTTTCATCTCATCCAAGAAATTGCATCCAGTACAATTTAAATAAATACATCCTACAACTAGGAGCAGAACTCTTGTAGCTACCCTTTAAACCTGTCTCAGAAGACACAGAAATGCTCCCACTCAGGCAATCTTTTCCAAAAGCCATCAGCTCCTCTCTGCCAGCTGCAGTGTGTGTTTGCAAGTCTCACTGGCGCAGCAAAACTCCAGGTTAGATTTGTCCACTGGGATCAGCCGACAGCACTCCTCTTTTATAAAAAAACTACAGACAATGACAATGGCTTTGGCATTTTTTTTTGTACACAGTTCTCAGCTTTGAGTTCCTGCCTCATTTAGACAAAGATATTTGGCTTGGTCACTCTTCCCCTTTCACAGCTTAGATATTGGTGCACTTTGCCTTTATGCAGACATGTGCTTTTCATTTTAAGCTATGCAAAACCTATGTCATGACCCTCAGGAAAATATATCCCCCCACAAATTCCAGAATAAAAAGGATGGTAGTCGATTCAAATTGGTGTTCACTCTTCCGTGGCAAGTGTGTGCACATCTAGCTGATAAATGCATTTATTTCCAGTGAGTGTCTCTGTATGGTTCAGATGTCAAGAGAAGCACAAAATCCACTAAAAGTGGCAAAAGGACTTCAGTGACGAGCCATGCCCCTGGCTGATCTGTCTAATTAACCAGCAAAGGTCCAAACCAACAAACGTGTCTTTAAAGTAAGTTGTGGTGTGTCTCTCAGTGAGGTTCCACAGGATATAGCCCTAGAGGGCAGTGGCACCCAAGACTGTTGGCTGATATTCAAGGATCACCAGCTCCAAGCTCAGGAGTGCTGCATCCTGACTAGAAGGAAGTGCAGCAGGAGGGCCAGGAGACCTCCTTGAATGGATAAGGAGCTGCTGAGGAAACTCAGAATTAAAAAATAAGCTTATAAAAGGTGGAAGCAAGGACAACTGGCCTGGGAAGAATAGAGGGATGTTGTCTGGGAAGCTAGGAACCAGGTTAGGAAAGCTAAGGCCCAGTTAGAATGAAACTCGGCTAGGGATGTGAAAGATAACAGAATGGGCTTCTACAGGTATGTAGCGAATAAAAGACAGGCTGGGGACAACGTGTGCCCTCGCCAGAAGCTATTGGGAGAACTGAATACCCTGGATTTGGAGAAGGCTGAGGTTCTTAATGACTTCTTTGCATCGGTCTTCACTGGCAAATGCTCTGCCCACACTACCCAGGTCTTGGAAGGCAGACGCAGGGACTGCGAGAATGAAGACCGTGGGCCCACTGTAGGAGAGGATCCAGTTCAACATCATCTTAAGAACCTGAATGTGCATAAGTCCGTGGGACCTGATGAAATCCATCCACGGGTCCTGAAGGCTTAAACCTAAACAGGGGAAGTTCAGGTTAAATATAAGGAAGAAGTTCTTTACTGTGAGGGTGGTGAGGCACTGGAACAGATTGCCCAAGAAGTCATAAATACTCCATTCCTGGGAGTGTAAAAGGCCAGGTTGTTGCTGTGGGTGACATGATCTGGTGTGAAATGTCCCCATGGCAGGGGGGTTGGAACTAAATGATCTTAAGGTCCTTTCCAACCCAAACCATTCTATGATACTAAAAGTAGGATTTGAAAGATAAAGTGCACACACTGATATAAACTAGTGTGGTTTTTATCTTTTTTCTGAAAAAAACCTCAAAACAAAAAACCAAACCCCAGTGTTGTTGTAAAATTCCAGTGTTCAAGTTATGATACAGGGACTAATCACACATGTGGGAGAGACTGAAGGTAAAATTATGACCTTCTGAAATAAAACCCCAGGATTGAATGTCACAATTACACAGAAGGAAAAGCAAGTGGATCTGCACATGCAAACGCCACAGGAGCTGATGCTCAGATGCACACTGGCTGCCCAGTCAGCAGGAGATGATATGGAGGTTAACGGCTTCAGGAGCTGACCAGTCCCACTGGCACATTTTTGGGACATATAGAATAAATTAAAAACAAACAGTGAGCACAAAGCACTAACATGGTGAGAACCCTTCTTGAAAGCCTGGAGAGACTCCTTGGAAACAACAACTCTTCAGAATCATTTACAAATGCTGTCCCATCTGTAAACACAAGAAACATCCTTAATGTAAACAGCGTCCTCCACTCTGAAAGTGCGAGAAGAAATAACAGGAAGCAAGGCAGCAGAAGGAGAAATAAATCAATGACAGAGTTTTATGAAACAAGACATCTTGGTCCTTACACATATACTCACACACCAAAATCGCTTATTAACTCCACATGGATCAAGCAAACTCTTTGGAAAAGAAAGCCTAAAGAGATGAGGAACATGAAAGGAGCATCTAGAAACAGATGGGACATAACGTTTTCAATAAACCCAAACATAGATGGGAATCTCACATAGCAGCAGCTAACCACCTCGTGCTGTGAGCCCATCAAATTTCACAAGCTTAACAACATTGGACTGAATCTATACATGTGGATGAGAATTTGCAGAGGATAAATCTAGCATGTTATTTGAAGCTGATGAGCTGTGTGGTTCAGCAGTAGGGACGCTCCCTCCAGGTTAATATAAGATACCTATGTAGCACACTGTTAGAAGCAGCAGCTTCTCATTGTGATTTGAAAGTAGAGGCACAATCATTTGCCAATGTATCTTGTCTAGTTTATGGCTAATTAATTGATCTTGCAATTCCCTTTCCTGTTCTCTAAGCTGTGACTGGATCAGACTGGGTCAGAAACTCTTGTTCTAAGCCTCATTTTTAAATAATAATTATTTTTTTTAATCCCCAGTGTCTAGTAGTATTCTGTGGTAATTTTTTGTGTTATAGGAAGATCAACAAGTCCAAAAATTAGATGAGAAACAAAATGCTCTCCTCTATACGATACAGTGCAATTTGTCTTACCCTGAAAATTTTAGAGTCAAAATAGGCAGAAATGACCAGTGATTCAATCACAAGTAATTAGCAATACGGAAAATAAACCCACATACTGTCCTGTGCTGCCCATCCATCCTAGGCCTTCTAACACCTCCTAGTGCCCATTGAAGGCTGCTTTTCGATCAAGACCTGCTCTGGTACTGATGAATACAAGTATTTCCTGTGATGATAGAGAAGAAAAGCAATCTTGTCTGCAGACAGAAAATGCCTCCAGGTGCAATCAGATTTCTGATTAAAAAGGTTTGTGTATCATCAGGTCTGACAAGACACTAATAGCCACCAATTAAACAAGACAGGATAGATAATAAAAATCTATAGCTACCTCTAATATGTAACAGAGCCAACAACTTAATTACCTTAATCACATTTATCCTTACTGTGAGGCCGGCAATTCATGACCAGTCATTCCACCAACCTCCATCAAGTGTTTGACAAAAAGCACCTTTGAGGGAAATTTGCGCTTTACAAGAACACTCTATTAGGCTGTGATTAAGAAAGGAAATTAGTACCTAGGGTCAAATCATTTTGGTACTATTTACATTGGAAAGAGGCTTCCTGATTTATATCTTTATAAATATTATCTCCTCACGAGGTGCCAGCTGCCAATGCTGCCCAAGCTGGACTGTGTAGGATGTAAATCAGGAGAGGGAATGGTGCATCCTCTGTGGCTGAGGTTGATGAGTCCACTTCAAGAGCAGCTCCCTACGGGACAGCACCATGTAATGAGGAGCCTTCCCTGGTGATGTGAATGGAGGTGTAGGCTGTGACACAAGATGCGTCATTGTGGGCTCCAGAAAATTAAAGGCAGAATAATAAAACCAGAAATGAGCATCACAGGCACAGAAGGTAGGGCAAATTTGTATTCACACACATATATAATGTTTCTCCCATTTGGATACATACGGATTAAGGGATATCCCACTAATTTGCAAGCACTCCTTTAAGAGGGATCAACAGCCACCTGCCTCACTTGGGGCAGGATTTATTTAGAGGACAGCAAATGAACCTCACCCTTCCCCCCGCATCCATAAAAATCAGGCTGTGCTCTGGAAGTTGGATTTTTTCCTGACTATATCAGACATTATCAGCCCTTAACACGAAGTCCTGCAAATGGCTCACAGACCAGATCGGTCCTGCCTTTTCACCTTTTTCTCCATTGTGAGGTCAGTCCCAATGGATGAATGAGCAATGAGCATGGTTCTGGGCATCCCCCCTCCTGCTCCAACACCTCTTCAAGACCCACTTTACCACTCCACACCTTTCTGGGGCACAAGGTGGTGTCAGTGATTCCATCATGGGTTTTTGCCATGATTTTGTGCAGTCTTGACCCATCCAGAAAGGAAAAGGTGATGCCAAGGCAAAGAGCCCATGTTCAAATCTGAGCTGAGCTGCTAACATGGGGTATTCGAAGCAGAGATGGCATTTGGGTCACCAAGCCACCTCCAAGAATTTTATTTGTGAAGTGCCTTTGGTAAGTCAGCAGAGGCTCTGCAGTGCACAGCCATTTGTTCTATATTTCTGAAAAACGCCTGTGCAATTTAAACTCAAGGATATTTTTAACAAAAGATGGCACAGCAGGAATATTTCAGAGAGGAAATCTGGACCACTCCATAAGACATTATTCTCCTAGTCCAAGTGTTAGAAGGATTTATGGCAAGATTATGACTTCAACTATCGCTACCACAACTGCTAGTTCTACCCAGTCATTAAGTTCTGGGCTTTTGGAACAGCTAAGAACCTTTCATAGTAAATAAATATAAGTACCCTCATTTTACTATTGGAGAAACAGGGACAGAGAGCACAGACTTAAGATCTTCCTGACATCCCAGCCTGTGAAATGTCCATACTAGAAAATTGCGATGTTTGGGGAAAAAAAAACCCCAAAGATATAGGATCTAAGAAAACTTCAACTGTTTTATAGAAACATTTACACACATCAAAACATTTCATCCCAGGCCACTGCAGGTAGCTGCTAATTAAAATCTGGTGTGCTGCGGCTACTGTCTTTAAAACTCTGGCCAGCATATGTTTTATTTCTCTTCATTATAATTTTTTTTTTTTTAGTTTCTAAGCTTGTCTGATGATATTTTCAAAATTCAGCTTTATGTTTAAGACTGAATTTAATAAGCTTGAACGATATATAAAGAGATTATAATTTATTATTTAGAAAGTTGCCTGACAAGATGTCTACAAGAAACATGACCCAAACCACACTGCCTTGTAATAATACCTCTTAAAAATTCCTGACCTCCCACTAAACACTCCTGCAGACTTCCCTGCTTCAGTCCTGAATATCTCATATATGTCCCCTATAACATTACACAGGAGGAAATGAAACAGGAAAGTCATCAGCTCAGACAGACAAACGATGGTAATTATCCAGCACCATGTTATTTTCTTCCCTTCTCTTAAAAATTGGCCACTAAGAACATAGTGTGCTGAAAAAGGGGGATGGCAGAGGCTGCTCCTGTGCATATACGGGTGCAGTACCTCAGTGATATGCTTGGCTGAGGATTATGTCTCCTTTCCCACTGGTTCCCATGTACCCAATGCCCTCTCCTTACCCATGTGCAATGGCTGCCTCCCTTCCTTGCATTATACCGCCTCGAGGGAGTTTATTTGTGGTATGAATCACAACAACTACTTGGCCTTGTCTTCAGGTCTGACTGCAAACCCTTGCTGGGTTGTGGGCCATGACCACCTTTCTGGCATCACTGCTGCCCCTGTGTCCACGCAGCTGCTGGTGACAATCTGTTGGGCAAGGGGTTGGTACTGAATTGACAGTGATTCGCCACTTTGTGATTTGTATCAGTATGGATCTCATATTTCCAAAAAGCACTTGCTTATCTAGCTGGGGAAGATCTCTTTTTTTATTATTATTATTTAGGTTTTTTGTACTTGTCATCGGGGTTTGTAGCTTTAGAAGTATTACTGTAAGAGAGCTTTTGTGTCAGCTCAGCCCACAGCATGCCAACAGCTATTCACAATCTCTAATAGGTATAACTACTCAGGGATTTTAAAGCTTTTAACAAGGCGCTGTCTAGACTTGTATTTTGTAGCAATACAAGCAAAAGGAAAAATCCCAGAGATTAAATTATTATAATTACCTTTTGAAGCCACTTCTTCCCTGTTGAGGTCAGATCTTGATCTGAGTTAAATCAGTACACATCAGGCGTTACTCCAGTGACATAGCAGCAGAATAAGGTTCAAGGGATCATGAGTCAGTCTGTGAGACTAGCTAAAACCTGGTCTATAGTACAGCTATATTTGCAATGAATTTGGTTGCTTTTTTTGTCCTTTCTACAAACTTTGCCAAAGGAGCCCCACAGCATGGGGTAGTGATTCAGGACCTCATGTGGAGTGTCCAAGATTCAGACACCAGTCATAAACCTTCCTGGGATGCATGGGTGCGTTTTCCCTGCCTGCTCCTCATGGCCATCTCCTTGCCTCTGTGTGTTACCACTCTAACCTGCAAACTTGCATTGTGCAGTGAAGGCCACTGACAGCTTTGCTGAAGGCAGATGCCAATGGGCTTCCACCAGTGATTGAGAAGAGGCATTTGTAGCCATTCAACACGGCACTGACCTAGGGACTATTTTACCTCTTTAATGAGTTCATGATCCCCAGCACAGAGTGAGAGAGAGCTGGTGCCTACATGTTTTTCTCACATTATCCTGGTTATTGTTTTCCATTTATGCTGGGGTGAATGCCTCACTGCTGTTACTTTCCTCCTTGGGCTTTTGCAGCCCTCTATATTGGATGCATTTCCAATGCCTGATAATCTTTCCGTAGATAATTAAACCTTCATTTGTTGCTTCCTTGCAACTCCAGATTTTAAAACTATACATTTTTTTTTTTTTTTTTTTTTCTGTTAGGCTAGGATCGTTTCCAACTTCCAATCCCCAATTTAGATTACATGCTCAGAAACTAACTCCAAACATTTACTGCGTTTGAAGGTCACAGTGCTATTGATTGATTTCCAGTTATAATGTATGTTGTCCTAACATGAGTTAAAAACATTCTGGGCTAAATCCAAAAATGCTGGGATCAAAGCATCTGGACTTGTTGCTTTCATGTTTGGCACATAAAGGGGCTGGCAGTCACCAATGTGGTCTTGGCTGGGCTGTAGTTGTTTTCATTCTCTGATGTGAAACAGTTGGGAATCACAGACCCTCCAACAGTTATAGTGGACTAAATAAAAATTGGCTTAATAACCTGCCAAGCATTTGAAAGTGCCAGTCTCCAGAGTTTTTCACAACTTATTGGCTATGGCATGTTTTCCTTTTCATTTCTCTTGCCTTTTTTTTTTTTTTTTTTTTAAGTTTTTTCCCTGGGGGAAAAAA
>JANRGW010003098.1:17002-34320 GCA_024733675.1 Psilopsiagon aymara | reverse complement strand
GGCAGAGCATGAGGCTCCGAAAGTCCTTGGCCAGACCAAACATCACTAAGCCATAACTAAAAACATTGGTGTCATCACTGCTCTTCCCAGGCCGGAACTCAAAAACACAGTGCTGCACTAGCTACCAAGAAGGGGGAAAATGACTGCTACTGCTGAACCCATGACACCTATCAAACTGGAAATCACCCTGTTAAAATACCAACTTACAGATCTTTGCTATATTTAGCAGCCTTGAGATAAACAACTGCAGGAAAGTGAATTTAATACTGCAAGATCTTAAACATACACAGATCATTAAAAAACGTTATATAATCATGAACGCATACAAATCACTAAACATATACACATCCTATATATAATCTAACACATATAATCACTCATATAGATGAATCATTATATATGTATAGATACTACCCTGGTCCTATCTGTTAAACAAGACATGGCACATAAATTACTTGATTACAGTACTTATGGTTATCATATTTTTCAGTCTCCAAGAGGCTATGCTATTCACTCAACGTCCTTACAGTTCAGAAGGCAAGCCACCAATGAAAGTCACTCTTCCCTGCTTGTGAATATTGTTCACTTTTTTTTAAACTCTCAACTGGCAATTAAGATTTGCCTGATAAAAACAGGATTTTAAAACAGTATTCTTTAGAAAATAGACTCTAAAAAATGATAAACAACTATATTTACCCTCCAAAGCAATTATTTCAGTTTACAAGTTTTCTTTTGTGCAATCTTAGTTTCCGAACTTTGGCATGAATTTCCTACTGTGTTTGCCATGGTAACCAAGCAGCCTGAGCCGCTACTTGAAATTCTGTTTAACTGTTCAGTGTTGCCTATTGACCAAGATACATTAACATCCTAATGCATTCCAAAGAGCAAAGTGAGCAAATTCTCATACTGAAAGAACCGCTTTATTAACTATTACAAACCTCAGAAGATTTTTGCTGTTGTTTGACATTGGAGGATAATGGGGAAACTTAATTTCATAGCTACAAAATAGAGAGAATACACTCAGGTTTGAGCAACAGGGTATAGTCAATACATAAGGCACTACACTGGATCAGCAGAGTCTCTATTTGACACTATCTTCTCTCCTGCAAGTCAAGACTTTACATTTATGTTAGAAAGGAAATATTTGTTTCAAGAATACATTTGCATGAGACAGATTTTCCATACATTAAAGCTTACATCCTGGTGGAAAACTGCTCTGCTGCTAGAAGGGCCAGGTAACTGGCTAACATCTTACTTGAAGATCTAGGATTAACATTAACAGGGGAAAGCCAGGCCACAGTTGCTAGCTTCTCTTTGTATCCATTTTGAAGGAAGCTTTCTTCAAATGTTTATCTTAAATACAGGCTCATTAACAAGAAAACACCCAATTTCAGTGCATGAAATCTTTTCTAATTCCCAGAAAACATAGTTCAACATATTAAAATCAAAAAATAAGTAAAAAAAAAAAAAAAAAACAGACAAGGAAAACCTGAAGGAAAAAAAGCTTACTGCTTAGTTTTTTCACTAACGCATATAGTTAAAATAAAAAAAGGTTAAAAAAACCCAAACAAAAGAATATAAAACAAGTACGGGTTGGCTGGTCACCTCTTTATGGTAAATAAATGCATCCACTATCACCTGATGTTACTATTCAAGAAAAATTCTCATTCTTTACTCTGCTCATGCTTCAGGACAGGATGAAATAGCTCTGACCTGCTATACAAATGCGAACTTAAAGAGAACCATCTTCAAGAGTACCCAAACCACAAAATAAACCCCCTGGAAGCTTCCCTATGAAACTGCTGAGATAGTTTTACCATAAAACATAGCATGTTCTTTCCATGATATCTGCAAAGCCAGCTGTACCTTCACCCTTTCATTGGACTTTACTGTTTACAGCTCCTCCAGTATCTTACAGTTCATTTACTTTTCTGCATCTAAAAGCATGGGTACCCCACAGATAGTTGGACTGCCAAAGCTATAAATACATTTTCTGCATTTTGTTCATCTGGCTCAGCTCTTAAGAAGCCTCTGGATGAAGCATCCTACATCTTAGAAATTTATTCTGTATTTCCCATAGGATCTGCAGACTATCACACCACAGTATTTTCATTACGCAGTTCAACCATAGGCAATAGCTTACAGCACAGCAGGTCAAAGAGCAGGACCCTTCTGAAGAGTAAATTTTGCATGACTGGGATTCATGTGAGACCTGGCAATGTCTCATACATCTAGGGAAGGTTTTGTATTATTTATTCTCTCACATCTTCTTTCTCCCGTTTACAGCTTTAAGAAATATTGATTGCTTCGCTCAGCTAACTAAAAATCACACTCTTCCTTCTCCAGTTTTACATTAGCCACCATCTTCTCCTAGTAGCAGGAGTTGAAAATCACCTTCATCAACACAAGGAATCAGAATTTCATATAATATAAAAGCCATATTTTCAATGCCTTGTACAACAGCACTAAAGATGCTTCCTTGTTTCTATTGATAAACCTCATTTGATGCAACTTTGAACTGTATTTATTTCCTCCTGCTTTCAACAGCTGTATCGCAGGCTGGCTCAGCTTGTGGTCAACATTACACTCTGGTTATCAACTTTTCAAAGTTTTCTGTCTGAAGGAAAAATTCCATATGTATTTTTTTCTTAATTAATTTTAACTTCACTTACTGTTCTGCTATCATCTTGTTCCTTATAAAATATTCTGATTACAAACTGATACCTCTCAATTTTAAGAGAATTTAGCCACCACGTATGTGTGCTTACTTCTCTGACCCAATGTCACCAATTAAAGTACTGCTTCCAAAACCACTCCTAGAAGACCTCTACTTGAGACTCTTGAGTTCTCAACAGTTGTCCCAGTCCTGGTAATTAGTATATTATGTAAAAAGATATAAAAACCTAAGCATTTTAATTCTCTCCCCATTTCAGAGCAAAGTGCATTTAAGGTTCTAGCACTCCCTCAAATAAAACATATGCTATACAAATCTAAAACTGCTAGTATATACACGGACATGAACATAAGTTCTCCCTTACTACCAGTGTTACACTAGAAACACTGAGAAGTTGAACTTCAAATAAAGCTGGCTATATAATGCCCATTATACATTAATGTTTTTCCACTGCAGGGAAACAATCTTTTACTTTAAGGAAAACAGAACACACAAGAATCTACTACCTCAGAATTTCAAAAGCTAGAACTGAAAGTAACATGAAGCAGTTAAGAATCCTCAGGATTTTGGATTTGAGTGAGTTTGTTGTTGCGGTAGCAGGTGCGTGTTGAGTGGCACTCTTGCATGTTTTTCTCTAAATACAATCAAGGGTGTGCCTTAAGAAAATACCTGCTTGTCATTAGCAGTCAAATGTGTTTTAGCAGACCTTCTGACTATGAGGAATATGGAACTGATTTCAGAATAGCAGAGAGCATACCAAATATTCACAGGCACTGAATGAAGTTCATGCTGCAATACTACTTACAGACTGCCACATGTAAAGAATATATCCCCTTTTGTAAAAATTGTAATGCACTGAAGAACACATTTTAGTCTCCTCACTTTTGAGGAACTGAAAAAATCATAATTACTGCTTGCCTTAACTATACTTCATAATTAGGTTCTGCAAGGTACACTTAAGATTTATTCTTAATTAACTGTAACTCCCTTCTTATTAGTTACAATCTAGAAGTTATAACAGAGTCATAGCTCTGAAGTAAAAAAGTAATAGCTATCTTTCTGATCTCCTCTTTATTCCTTTTCCTCCAGTGGATCCTTTCATTTCCTCCCACTCCTCCAGTCTAGTCACTGTTGCCTACACCTCTAATCAGCCCTTTCGCACCGGTTTATAAATGCTGAATGAGGCATGATTCAGATAAGCTGAACAAAGGTAAGATACATATACTAGATGTAAGAAACAAATTCAAATAAGGAAAATAGGTATGTAAGTATCAAACGGCTTTCAAGTAAAGCCACACATTCTGTCACAATTCAGCAACTATTCTAATTAAGTTCACAGGCACACCTGGGATATTAATTAAACAGTTATTAAGTTACTTTCACTGGAAAACTATTTAAATTGACTCAGCTCTGTAAGCAAAACTGGTTAGAAACTTGTATCTGTTAAGATGACACTCATTTAAATTAGAGCTCGCAGATTGCTTTTTGACAACCCCCAAAACATGGAACAAACTGGAAACATTACATGGCTGAATGACAGCATCACCTCCAAGTTGCTCACATCCTCCTCAGGCACATGCAAAAGTCAGCTGTTGGACTAGTGTTTTAGTCAGTCACACCTTCAAAGCCATTACTTTCACTTTAGCTTTGAATCTTCTTTTTTTTCTTCTCCAAAGCATAGCTATGATTTTATACATAGCTGAAAAATGCACTTTAACAATACATGCACACCTATCAAAGCATTCACCAAGGCTTACTTTATACACAGCTTGCCAGAGACAGAACTGCAGCTTTTGAGGTTCTTTTTTCTTCTGGTGATCAGACATCCCAAGTACACTTAAAATACATCACAGAAAACTAAGTTCCCTATTGAAAGACTAGGGCTGGTGTACCTTAGTCATTGAAATTGTTCAAACTTCATTTCTTTTAACTTTAGGAGGATCAAAATACAGTAACACTCAAGAGTTGGCTTTACAAGTGTGTTTCATGGCAAAAAAACCCCAACACCTGCCATCCCTTGACAATACCCTAATCTTTTCCAATTTTCACAGTGAAGCTTTAAGTAGAATATTTCTCTTTTAAAGGGTATTCAAAAGTATCAAAACAGACTTCAAACCTACAAAGAACAAATAACCAAAAGACCAGTTGATTCAGGGAACAGCATTAGGACTATACTAAATTGACTTACATGAAATTTGCAAGCTACCGTATGATCATTATTGTTAAATTAGAGCAAGTTTAGTTTCACATAAACTTGTCAGAGTCTTGGTAGAAGTATAAATTCATATTAATACAATATAAATAGTATAGCTTTAACATACTAAAAGTCATACAGACAAGTAGCAGTAGCAAGTTGAGTTTCTACCAGTCTACACATTTGTATTTATTTTTGAAAGCTTGCCCCATCCCCTTTTCATCACATAAGTTATTTCTTTAGAAGGGAAAATAAAAACAAAAGGCAGCAACAAAAAAGCTCAGGATTATCCACTGCTATAACAAAACGACATTTTAGTCCAACAGTGTAAATTCACTGTTTTAAGAAGTTGTGCGTTGCAGAAAAGCAGCCTGATTAATTGTTCACTGCACTCCCTGTTGCTATAGAAACCTAACTTCACTGTAGCAGTTAATTAATATATATTTTTTAAATTACAAAGCTCAATAAAAGTCAAATGCAACACAGCAATGTCTGTCCAGCAAGTTGAATTATGCCTTTTCTGGCTACTGTTGGATTTTGCAAGCCCTACAGGAATGCCAGACATTTCTGATACAGTGGTTTTAAGCGACCATAACTCCATCATGTTGCAGCATGTTAATACTACTGGAATAAAGCCCTAATTACTTTTGTACTAAAATTAAGATTCAACTGTTCTAAGAACTCCAGAACAGTGCTAAAGAAGTTATGTGAATAAATTATTAACTAAATATATAACCTATGCTTCAAAAGCAGAATGAGGCCCACCAAGTCATGATTTTTCTGATCATATTTAGTAACAGACAAACAACACAACATATTTGCCCTAACTCTGATTCTGAAGTTGTCACTTGCAATGTATCTTCCTTCTGGGGCTGAAGACATATCATAACAACGAAACCAATAAGGTAAAAACTGTTATAGAACAAGAACAGGAGAACAGGCTACTCAAAGGCAAATATCAAGGATCAAACCCCTAACACAGATGCACTGCAGTGAACTCAAGATTTCTTGCAATCCCACAGGTAGCAGTTCCAGAATATCACCTAGTCCACAAACCAGAATCCTGCTTCAGAACTTCTAGAGCAAAAGGCTCCCAACTTCAGCACCAGTGTATCCAATAGCTTTATTTTAAAGTAAGCAAAGCATTAAGGTACTTTAAATAATAGTTAAGTGCTGACAGTTTCACTAGTACAGAAATTGGCAGGGGGGAGGGGGGGATGGAGGACAGGCACAACCAACCTTTTGCATGTTAGCTATTAACAACTTCCTTCAAAGATTATCATGAATGGGCTAAAATTGTTGAACAAACCAAATGGTCACACAACACTATTTCTTTCCTCAGGCTGATTTTTGTCTCAAGAGCAGGACGCAGTGATCAATCTATCGTCACCTACTGATCTACTTGCAGACAGTGGCTCAGGCCACTGAGTAGCTGCCCATATCTGAAGTGTTTTGCTTAAATTCCTAACAGAAGCCCTAATGAAGACACAAAACCAAACACAAGCTACTGACAGGACATGGGCCAGCCATTAAATTGTCCCTCCCTCTGCTACAGGCTTACTAATATGACACACACTAGGGATTTCTACTGTCAAAAACACCTTTATCCAGCACTGATATCAGCAGACTGCCCAAATCTAAAATTCTTTAATATCAACCTGCACTGGAAATGCCACAGTTGCAGGACACCTACTAAACAGAGGTGATACTAATGAAGAAAGGATTCCCAAATGACTGAAGAGAAGGCACAGCAAAAACATTTTCTAGCATCATAAGACTGGACTTCCCCAAGCACTGGTGTTACAAACATTGCCATGTGACTATTATCTAAAAGCAAAGCCACTGTCAATTTAGGACTAGCATAAAAAAATACACAGATCAACCAGATCAATGCAAGCCAAATACTTTCTTGCAAAAAGGGCTAACTATTGCTCAGAAGACATGTATGCATGCTGACAGGGTCCATATGTCAAAGGAGAGGAAAAGCATTTTTAGTCACAGGCTTGCCAAGCTGGTGAAGAGGGTTTTAAACTAAAGTTGCCAGGAGAGGGGGAACATCAATCCATCCCTTTCCTACCACTACGACGGTGGAATAGATGCCAGCAACAGATGACCAGAGCCTGGAGAGGGATCACAGATCAGCAGGAGAGCACCTAAAGAGCAGCACAAAAGAATTCAGACAATCCAGCCTGTAAGTCAGCTTCACTGAGGGCCCAGCATTAATATCTCTATGAAAATGCACATAGCATGGGGAATAAACAAGAGGAATTAGAGATGTGTACACACTTGCAGGGCTGTGATCTTACCAGCATCGTGGAGACCTGGTATGGTTCCTATAACTGGAGTGCTGGAACGGAAGAATACAGATTCTTCAGGATAGACAGGCAGGGGTGATGAGGAGGGGGTGCTGCCCTCTGTATCAGTGACCAGCTGTAGTCCATAGAGCTCCATCTGGGAATGGATGAGGAGCCAACCAAAAGCTTATGGATCAGGAATGAAAGAAAATATGCTAAGGCACATGGAAAACAAGGAGGTGACTGGTGACAGCCAATATGGCTTCAATAAGGGCAAATCATGCCTGGCAAATTTGGTAGCCTTCTATAATGGGGTTATGGTGCTGGTAGATAAGAGAAGATCAACTGACATCATCTACCTGGACTTGTACAAAACGTTTCACACTGTCCGATGTGACATCCTTGTCTCTAAACTGGAGAGGCATGTATTTGAGGAATGGAACACTGGGTCTGGATGTTTGCACTCAAGAGCTCAATGCCCAAGTGTACACCAGTGATGAATGGTGTTCTGCAAGGTTCAGTATCAGGATCGGTGCTGTTCAGCATCTTTGTCAGTGACTTGGACAGTGGGACTGAGTGCACCCTCAGCAAGTCTGCTGATGACACTGATCTTAACTATCCCAGTTCAGTCTAATGCATTTACAGAGGTTGCATTTGGCTCAAACATAAAACTACACTTGAACAGTCACTTCACTGGCACAGAATCTATTCTGCCCACCCTATCAGAAGGTCAGAAATTTAAAAAGCATCTTACAACTTGGCAAGCATTTGCTAACTGTACATGACACAGAGCTCTAAGTTATTCTGTACAAGGGACCACAGAAGTCACCTCGAGACTTATCACTAATACTATTGAACAGCACTAATTCTCTAGTGAACCCAAGCATCTTTCTTTTACAAGCTTCACCTTGTATTTCTGAAAAAACTCCTCCTCGATTAACATATCACACTGAGCAGCCACTCTTAAAGTTGGGGGGTTTTATAATTATTTCCTTAATGATGAAAAAAATAGATCAATGCTTTGAGCTAACATATAGTGACACATGCAAGATGGGATACAAGACAGCTAAGAAAACCTGCATTCAGCAGCATACAGTCTGAAAAATAAATCCAACTGTTTGCTATATAGATCCTAGTAGGAAATAAAGGTGGAAATTTGAGGGAAAATGCAGGCTAAGCCTCTATCTATGGCTTCACAATACAGTTAGCTAATTTTTAGAGGTAGTATTTGCCATTCAGACCACTAAATTATACAAATCCAAACATCAAAACTATAATTTCAATCTTATGAACATGACTTTAAAGAAATCATAACTATTTTTCTGTAATACTGAGGACAGTAAATGACAGAAAAGCGGGGGGGGGGGGGGAGAAATCAAGACAAAAAAAATATTTTACAACAACTTCTGCCAAAATTTCACCCCAATGATGGCTTCAAATCTGCACCAAGATCATGCTCCAATATCCGCCTCTAATCTGAAGAAAATCTGCACAACTATTCAGGCTTACTGTGTTATCCGTGTGACTGTGCAGGTTAAAGCGTCCTTAGGGCATTGCTCCAACAGTTTATTTCACAAGGCTTGTGGATTTTTAACAGATAGTTTCAGTATGCATTGGCATCTCATGTTGTCAAAGCTCCCCCTTCCTTTGATTGAAAGGGAACACTGAAGCCATAAACTGGAGACCTCTCAAAGTGTGACACTGATTCCCTAACAAAATGTATGCAGTGTTCCTGCAAGATAATACTATTATTATTACTATTCCTAGGAGTCTGGGGATAATGAAGTTTGCTTATAGCATCCAATGTTTTCTCCCTACTCCAGGGCATTTTTAAGTTAACATTCTTGCTTAGACTAACATTTAGGTTACTACAGCATTCAGATTCACTAGGCATACAAAATGAGGCATTATTAAACCAAGAACTGCTTAATACGTCTATGTTCTAATTCCACACAGAATGAGAAAAGTATTTATTTGACCATTACAGCCACATGAGAACCTTATGATTAACTCATGAAATTAAAGACAGATTACAGTTGGTAAACCAAAACTGAAATCACTTCACATAAAGTATCTATTAGAGATCTTATCATTCCATTATGAACAGCTTTACTGAATAATGCAAGAGAAAAATCCCAGTGCAAGTTGACACTACCACTGGAAAGATTTCAAGTGTAGCGGCTGGTGGTCCTGCCCACAAAGACTACAGGGCTACATCTAGTCTACCAACAGTCTGTCAAACAGAAGCCAGAACAAGCAAAAGCAACTGTCTTATTTTAAGTTACAGAGGGAAAGAAATTAGAAGGATCTAGATACTAGAATATGGACTGCATATACTTCTGGACTTTAAAGGGGGGGTGAGGAAAGGAAGGAAAAAATACCCAATTTCCAAGAAGGATACAACAGAATATTACTTCAACATACAGTATGGCACATTTAATGTTACTGTTTAGCTTTCTAAAAGGATAATAGTATTACTAAGCACTAGCGGTGCTGTTTTCAATACTAATTTGTCCAAGTGTGTCAACTCACAGTCAGAACAACTGGACAGTAACTGGCCTTCGGATACCTGTCCTTCAAAAGAAAGTACTTTAGACTGTTCCCCTTAGCAAGAGAACTACAATAATACTTCAAAATAGGGCATTAAATTTGATTCTAGAATGTTAAACACTACAATTACGGCTTTCAAACCTCTGAGAGATGGGTCTAGGCAACGTTTAATTAGAGCCTGAGGCATCCTCAGTGCACGTTCTAACTATTAATGGTTAACAATTTAAGTGTTTTGCAGACTATCAGATGTCAAAGCATAATGCAAACTCCTCCTAATTTAAGCATGTAGCACAACACTTGTGGAAATAATCTTACAAAGCTGGCCCACAAAACTCACTACACACAAAAGCCTTCATTACAAGTGACCATTATCTGCATCTGTGAAACAGTGACTAAAATTTGCCAATCTGCAAAGATTAAGCACTACAATTAATGGCTTCACACCAATTCAAATTCCCCCAACTGAATTCATGTAAGTACAGTATTACTACACATACACTCCAATACAATAAACAAATCATTACCAGCGGTGGAGGAAAAAGGTAAAAAAAAAAAAACCAAATAAAATAAATAAAAAAGACAACTCCCTGACAAATTCACTGTTTATAAAACACTGCATACCAGTTACGGGGTTTGGCCAGCATAGCTTAGTATTCACTCTCAAACATGCAGGCCAAAAAGGCAGCCTTAGATAAAAGAACTGTTACCTCAGAGAGCAATCCTTCAGAGGCTATACTGCAACACCTTACTGAAGTCAAAACAGTTGCGATACATGTTTGAAACACAAGCTAAGAGAAGTAAAGGCATTTCAGACTAACGCCACTATCTACAACTCAGAAGTAGCCTCCAGATAACAATCATCTTGCAAACTTCCTTCAGAAGTGTCACTGGGGAAAAAAAAAAAACACACCTTTCAGAAAACTGCAGATTATTTTGTGTCTTGTCAGTACAGCCCAGATAGAATTTAAAAAGAAAACATCTATCTACATGATAAAACTCAAGGTGGTAAGTATATCCATCCATTAAACAATGAAACAAGTCTCCAAGACTTTCAAATACTTTCACAACCACAGATCAACAGCTGATCTGTACTAGTGGTCTAGGCACAACACCTCCAGAGGACTAGAAAATCCAATCCCAACTATTGTCTACAAGATACAGAAGAAACAAAAGCTCAGGAAGAAATTAAGGGATTTCTGGGTGGGGAAAGGAATTCAAAAGAATCTACAATATCCTTTTGAAGAAGGACAAAACAGACTTACAGAGTGTCACATCCAGCACACCTGAGAAATGTGGACTATGTGAATACCTCCAGCCCAGAAAAAGAGTATCTTCCCAGCTACAGGATGGGACCAAATACCTTTGAAAAAAGTCCTGCGCTTTTTACTATGGTACATCATTAACCAATTTGCCTGTCATCTATTTCACAATAATAGTGATGTTTGATTATGGTATAGATGAACATTTAAATGCAGAACACTTTGTAACAGAATTCAACTAATCACAGTACTAAGCCTTTCCTTGGTATCAAAACCACTGAAACAGATCAGACTGTAAGCACCTAGACAAAGGAGAATAAAGCACACAAGGTAAACTTGCACAAAGCAAGCACCAAAAGAAATCTAATAGCCTTAACTAGACTAGAGAAAAAGGTCAGCAGCAAATGTAATGCGTGGTTTTCAAGTTCTCATTAACAGATGAAAGCACACTTCACAACTGTGAATGATACCAAGACTGGAAGGATTATTTTGCAATAGGCAGCACAATCAGAAACAAAAACACTCTAATAAATATAACAAAAACTAATGAAAATGGTACGTAATATTTATAAACAAAAAAAAAAAACAAAGCATGGATAAAAATGGAGAAAAGTAGCAATGTGATAAGAAACAATCCAAGTAAGTCCAGGCAGAATTAAAAAAAGGCAACATTAATCAATACATTAGCAAGAATATTATACACAGCGAGCAGTAATTGCCCCTTACTCTGCACTGAAGTCACAGTGTAAGTACTATATATCTAGTTTACCACAAATGCAAGCTAACAGAAGCAAACAGAAAGAAGATCAATCAAACATTTGGAATTCATGATCTGAGAAGAAAGGATAAAAGAACCTTAGGAAAAGTGAGAGGCCAAATTAACAAGTTTTCAAATATGTAAAAGCTGAAGACAATAATCAACTAATCTCTATGTCCTCCATGTCCACCACAAGTAACTGCATGCAGGCTGTTTGGTTGTGAGATTTTTTTTGTTAAGCTGCTTTTTTTATTGGTTCCTTTTTTTGTTTGGCAGTTTGTTTCCCTTGAACAAGAAGTTTACTTAGATATTGAGGGGGAGCAGAGGGGTGAACTAAGCACCAAAACAACTTACTTAGGGAGGTTGTGGAATTCTTTTTACTACTGCAAGTTTAAGAACTGGTCATGAAGATGTGGGTGTATTTCCCTCTGCTTCAGAGCAAGTGTATTACCAGAGATCTTTACAAATCTCAGCATTTTTTATAGCTCATATCTGCTATTAAAAGGTGCATCTTTTTCAGGGGCCTGACACAGCTTAGTGCTGTCTAAATATACAGCAATATAAACTCACCTTCCCACCACGTTTTGAGAAAATTTGCTGGTTTGCTCCACAGATTCCAGCTTCCTACCCAGAAGTGTCTCACACTACCCTTCTCAGAGCAATATATTAAGCACAGTGACAAATGCCACCCATTATCATTCTGTTGTTGCAACAAGATGCTAGCTGAACAGTCTATAAAATAAAAATCACCACCAAGGATAACACTTCTCATCTGGACAAAGACTCCATTATCAAGCCAGAAATAAAAAAAGTAATCTAAAGAACTGCAAAGGAAGGAACCCTACATATCAGTATTTTTACTCATAACCAGGGGCTGCCAGTACGCTAGTTCTTAAAAAAAACACATTGAAATACGAGATTGCTTTCATCTCAGTACAAATATAATTACTTTTAAGCAATTTACTCAATGTAAGGTTAAAAAGATTGTCAACAGATTCTGCCCTTCATGCCTCTGCCAACCTGAGCTGATCACCTACATATGCTTCTACTCCAACACCATTACAGTATGCTATAACATATATAATTATTAACTGACTGCTGCTTTAGGTAGCTGTGGGGTGTGTGTGTGCACATGTAATTTTTGAATTATTACCTTATAACCCTACTCCATGAAGAAGCAAGCTCCTGAAATAATAAAAAGGGCATCCTTTAACACCTCTAACTCAATCAAAATTAAGACAACAATCCCATGCAAACAGATCCTCTAAATATGACTTAAGGCTGAAATAAAGGCTTATTGGGGAGAGACCTCATAAGGGAAGGGATCTGACCTGACAGCTCAGGCCACTGAAGGGGGTAGCTTTGTTCCTTCTTCTCACCCAACACCAGCCCTTTCTTTGCTCTCACTGTGCCTGCTAATATGTGACCCCAAGATGAGGCAGTTCAACTCACCAAATGAAAAGAAAATCTACCCAGAAAAAGAGCAAGTACTTTGCTGCTGGTTCAGCAAGCCGAACTAGTTCAACCAGAGCCTGAACACTGCCAAACATGACAAGGAGATCGGAGCACACTGCCAAAAGGATACTATACTGCTAAACCATCATTTTAAGCTGTGACTAGACCATCTGAGTTTATGAAAATTTACCCCTTCTGTTTAACAAGAGATCACTGTACACACCTAACCTTAGAACCAAAGTTAAGAAGGGCTGAAAGGGAAACCCCACTGACAGCATAGTTGAGAATAACCATATACACATGCAAGTAGGTAAAGCAACCAGATATTCCATCACAATTTAATCTCTCCTTACTAAACTATAGGTTTCTGGTGGGGTTTTTTTTCTAAGGAGCCAAGTCAGAAAGCAGCAGTTTTCTGGAGGCCTGCATTGCCTTATTAACACAAAGATAGCTGCCTAGGTTTTACTATAAAACCAATAATGCATTGGCTCATAATTGATGTGCTTTCTATGACACAGAAACCATGAGAACATGGTGATGCTTCATAGTAATGGTAAAGTTTAGTGGTAACATGGAAGCATGAAAAAGTAAAAGTTCAGCTTCCTTTTTAAAGAGGCAAATAACAAAGTTGGGAAAAAATACCTTTTGCTTCAAAACATCTCTAAAGACAGCCTGAAATGCTGTCCAAAGCTCTCTTGTCTCTCTGCCAAACTATTATCACTGTTATTACTACTCCAATCTCCACACCACTGTCCTAGACATTAGACATAACTTTTGAACTGTTTTGTGGAAGAAGGATCAAGGTTAGAGAAACATCACCAGAAATATTTTTTTTCTTTATATGGGTTAAATATCCTAATTAGAACACATATATTACCGGTCTACTTTAAAAGATGGCATACAAATTAACATTGCAGATGCAATGTATTTAGACTTTAAGGGAAACTAGAAGAATCTTAGCATTTTTGATTTCAAGGTATGTCCTTTCAAGTGGTATCTTTGATTCAGTGTTATAGTATTTATTCTTAAGTGCTGTTCATGGCTTAAGAGTGACTCTTACTTCATGTGTACTGATCTGCAATGGATTACCAATGCAAGAATTATCTCAATATCCAACAGATACAATCACTTAAAATAAAGTCCGGGTGGTTCTTTCACTCATTTTATTAAAAATATAACATTTTCTTAACAAAAAAATAAGCAGATCTTAAAAATGGTAAAAAAAAAAAAAAAAAAAAAGGCAAATCATATCTACCTGACACATACACACAACACAGCTTCACTGAATTCAACTCGTATTGTAATATGACTTTGCGAAATTGACAATTATAGTCTTAAAGTAATTAGGGAAATTTTTTTAAAGGATACTTAGGTAAGTATGAACCAACAGTTAAAGCTTGAGTTATTAGTATATGTATTGTGCAGTGGATCCCAAATAGCTTGGTCTTCAACAGATGAAGTCCCTCTCTCTCCTCCTGCCCCCAAGACCAGGATGGCATGCAGAGTTCAAGAGTTTGTCCTTAAAAGGCAGAATTATACACTGTCAATTTAGATAATAACAGCCCTCTCTGTTTTATGACAGCCAAAAGATATCTTTTGGTTCTGAAAAGCTCAAATAATCAGTTTGAAAGACTGTCAGCCTGTTTCTACGTCAACTTTGTACACAGAAAAAGCAATGACTTGCAACTGAATAGTTTCAAAATAAATTCTAAAGCTGAGAGTACTGCAAGCTTAAGACAGATCACCTTCCCCATTCTCATTTAAAGCATTTTTCTTAATTGCGCTTCATCTACTTCAGCTATTTCTCTAGGTCCACTTTACTAACGTATTACATACACATACAGAATACACACTGTATTTTTAAATTGCTATCACTGTAAAAGGCTACTGAAATTAATTCTGTTCTAACAATGCGTATGTTTTATACTACTTGAAGAAAAAATATTCAATGCTAACAGGTATGCTTCAAAGCTCTCAATTTAATAATATGACAAACTAAAGTTATCTCAGTTACTGTGTATCCCACCAACAGTTTTAGCATCTTAAAAAGATGAAAAAAATCAATTACTCGAAATGATTTTATAATTTGAAAAAGTTATTCAGTTCCCTATTTTTAATGAAATACTAGGCTTTAGGTTTTGTTTTTTAGAACTGTAGCAAGAGATGTCTAAGACAACTTGCAAGAATCACATGTATCATTACTAAACTACATAAAGGCCTGCTCTGCAATCTTAGTGAGAGAACTCTTCATTTACTTTGTATGGAAAAAACAGATATATCAGAATCCAAGCATGGTAATAATTTAGAATATAGATTTTCAAAGTAGACTGAAAGCCAGAATACCTTGTAAATAATAAACACAGCAGCTGCTTATAAATAGCAAATACTGTTTGATAAATAATACTGCATGTTGAAAGAAACTATTGTTTAACTACTACTTAAAACAAAACTAGACTACTAAAATTCATTAAAGGATGAAACTAAACTCTATACGCACACTTTCCCATATAATTATACGGGGCATATCAGACCTGTTAAGTCACAGCCAACAGATAACCACATAACCTTTATTCTCCAGTTGCTGCTTACACTTGATACAGAGGAGTGAAACGGGCACTAGGTTAGATCATCATAGATTCAGATATAATTCCTTGCTCATGCACAAGCTTCCTGCATATCCCTGTGCATGTCACTAGTTCCCTGTGCCTTCAGCCTATACTGAATGGTGAGCTAAGAGCAAAAAGATTTCAAAGTACTCACATTCTGGTAGCAGAGTCCCAGGTATGTAAGCTAATGAAGACTCACTTTTAGAAACACAAAATAGAAAACTGACAACCATTGTTCCTGCGTTGACCTATATCAGGAGTGACACAGGTTCACTCAGCATGACAAATTCAGAATCTTCCTCTAAATCCCATAAAATCAAGGACCTTAAGAAACAACAAGTAGAAAGTGTTTGTCCATAAATGTGGTGATCCAAAAGATCAAATCCATGCTCTGTTAGTCCTACGTCAAATAATGACAGGTAAGGGGTCTCTATTAAGTGCATTAATGGTTCTTGCCTGTAAAAACAACTTCATCCGTGTTAATTATCTGACATTTAAAACTCAGCTCATCCCACTGCTCCCATTTAGAAACAATTCTAAAACCAGTTCACACTTCAAAGTCACAGTGAAGGCCTAAAATTACAGTTAATACTGTAGCCATTCAATCAAAGCTAGAAAGATTCTAGAAGCAGGGATTTACACTACCATAATTATGACAGGCATCCGCATCCAGCAAACTCAGACCTGAAGCAGCAGGTGAAGGAGGCCGAGGGCTGCCTTGCCAATGGAAAGCCAACCTTCACTCCAGCGTGCCAAGGAGGACCCAAACAATCGCATCCCTCCAAAGGCTCACACAAACAACCGTTGGTGAAACCGTACTTGACGCGGCCCGCTAGTACCAAGCCAGCGTCGGTCCCGCCGCACAACCCTCCATTCCAGGCCTTCGCTGCCCCAGCCCTAGCCGCTACGCCGCAGGCCAGTTAACCGGGAGAGCGGCTCAAGTGCCATCCACAACCAGGCCGCAACCGAAAAGCTACCAGGCGCAAGGCCACCGGGGGGTAAGGGGGTCGGAGGAGAGACGGCCCAACGGGGCGGCCTCGGCACCCCGCCCACGGTGCAGCTCCTGCGGCGGGGCTCTCACGCTCCCCGGCAACCGGCGGACCCTCGGCGGGTGGCGGGCGTGCAGTCCCCGCCACTCCCCCCTCAGCCCAGAGACCGAGCCCCGGTACCTTGCGGACCCCCTTGTAGATATAGAAGTAGAGCTCCCGGCCCACATTGAAGCAGAGCCGGTCCCCGTTGCCGCTCTGGTCGTTGACGTTGACGAAGGAAACCCGGACTGGGTTGGAGCCCTGCGAATTGAAGGGCACCCGGTTAGGTCGGCTGTACTCCGAATGGGTCAGCAGCTTGTACAGCCCCTCCCGGGTGGTGAACTGAGTCTTAATCTCGTTCATCTCCTTCCCTCCTCCCTCCGCCGCCATCTTGGAAAGGAGCATTCATCCTGCCCCAGTGCCCGGATGTAGCGCCACTGCGCAACCGCCGCCGTTCGCACGGCCGCGCGCGGAGGCGGCCACGCAAACCGCGTAAGGGGG